>MU672919.1:34867-53291 GCA_026770625.1 Nicotiana glauca
GTTATCAGGGTATGTGTGCAAGTTAGCAGGTGTTATTCATTTGAGACAGAAGGTCATATGAGAAAACTCATTTAGTGATATCTTTTGTTGAGAATTTGGAAGAGTTAGTAGCAATTATTCACATGAGATTGTAACCATATCAGGGAAATTATAGTAGGACTCAATTCGTGGGAGGTTTTATGTAAGAGGAATATGATAAAAATGTTCCAGGAATGATGCAATGTGTTAAGGTGATAGTTTATGCCTCCGGGAAACTCAAGAATCAAGGGAAAAGTTTTTTCTTAGAAATTGCACCAGTGGTATTTTTTGGCACCATTGTTGGTAAAGGGTCCATGTTGATATAGGCACGCACCATAAGAGCCTTCAATATAATTTCAAACAGAAAGAATTTAATTTGAGGATGAGAATATAGTTGGGGTTACTCAAAGGTTACGACATCGATATTCTATATCACCCGGGAAAATCCAATATTGTGGCGGACTTTGTGGCAAAATGTACGAACTGTCGGCAAGTGAAGGTCGGACATTAACGACCTAGAGGATTGTTACAAGGAATAGAAATTTTGATGTGGAAATGGGAAATGATCATTATGGATTTTTTTTGGTAGGATTACCGCGCACTACATGCAAGTTCGTTTCAATTTGGGTAATCGTAGATCGACTCACGAAATCAGCTCACTTTTTGCTAGTCAAGTCCACCGATACTGCAGAACAATATGCTCAGTTGTACATCAAGGAAATAGTCAGACTTCACGGCACTCCAGTTTCTACTATCTCGGATCAAGGGGCTCAGTTCACAACAAACTTTTGGAGGAAATTTCAGCAAGGTTTGGGTACTCGAGTAAATCTCAATACGGCTTTCCATCCGCAGACTGACGGTCGGACAGAGCGGACTATTCAGACACTTGAAGATATGTTACGGGCTTGTGTATTGGATTTCAAAGGTAATTGGGATGATCAATTGCCACTTATAGAAGTTGCTTACAATAACAGCTTCCATACTAGCATTCAGATGGCCCCATTTGAGGCATTGTACGGAAGAAGGTGTAGGTCTCCGATTGGGTGGTTCGAAGTAGGTGAAGCAGAACTATTAGGGCCAGATCTCGTGCACCAGACTATGGAAAAAGTTAAAGTCATTCAGGAAAGGATGAAGACTGCTCAAAGTCAACAGAAATCCTATGCAGACATTCGTCGAAGAGACTTGGAATTTCAAGTTGGCGATTGGGTATTCTTGAGGGTATCTCCTATGAAGGGATTCATGCGATTCGGGAAGAAAGGGAAGTTGAGTCCTAGATATTTTGGGCCATATCGAGTCGATCAAAGGATAGGACAGGTGGCTTAGAGGCTGGAATTGCCCTTTGAGGTGTCATTAGTGCACCCGGTGTTCCATGTGTCTATGTTAAAGAAAGTAGTTGGAGATCCATCCACCATCGTGCCAATTGAGACTATTGAGGTCAATGAAGAGTTATCGTATGAAGAAATTCCGGTTGCTATTTTTGATAGGCAAGTCCAAAAATTGAGGAACAAGGAAATTACTTCAGTTAAAGTGTTGTGGCAAAGTCAGCAAGTCGAGAAAGCCACGTGGGAAGCGAAAAAAGAAATGAAAGAGAAATATTCCCATCTAGTCGAACAAGTCAAGTAGTTGCGAACGATTGTCTTCAAGCAATTTGAGGTAGTGTTCAGATTTGTGCAAAGTCACCCCAGTTTCCCGAAATTGCCTTATTGGTGTAACTTCCCAATGTGTGCCAGATTGCAAATGTTGTTGCTATTTGGGTAATGTGCAACCCTTGAAGTAAATGAAAATTTTGTGAAACTTATGTGGTAGATAAATGATTAATGATAGTGTAGATTGGTAATGGTTAATTGAAGCATTTCTGGCATGTTAAAGTGATTGGAATGTATGGGGCTCATTGAAGTGACCCAGTTGTGTGGAAAGTAAATGACCTTGATTGAACTAGGTGCAAATTGTGGTGTAAAGAGAACGATCTAATTGTAAGTTGTTTAAAGTATATGAATATATATGAGTTGTTAGGGAATGAATTGTATACCAGTTGTAGGGATAACAGAAACTGTGTAATGGTCTTGGAAATATGTTTCGGAGCTCTCTGACAGGTAGATAGGCCTAATTACAAAGGAAACTCTGGCGAAATTTTCGGAAATTTATGGAGTTAGCCAAATTCGGGGCTATTGATATATTTCATGATGTGAACAAGCTGAAGTTACATAAGGATGGCTAGTGAACGGACGTCAATCCTCATTCGAGGACGAATGATCCTGGGGGGGAGGGGGAGAATGTAAGGCCCCGTAATGTTTTTTTGAGTAATTTAAGATTTCGTCGTGCCAAGGTAGGATAAATTATTTTAATTCGTGTGCAAATGAGGATTTATGATATGATGGATATCAATTGGATATGTTAATAAGCATATAAGTCATTTTAGAAGTGAATTGGGGTCTAAGGAGAGGCCTAAGCCTAAGTCAAGTTGGAAAATTTTATATTAGACGAAAGTTGTAGATGAGTGCGCACAAGACCTCACTTTGGACGATCATATCTCCAGTTATATAAGGATTTGTGTGATGAAAAACCTATCAAAGTAAAGCCCTTTGAGTCTAGTTTCTAACGCAACAAACCGTTTGTCATTTGAGGTGTATACAGAAAGTTATGACCATTTTACTGGGCATGTGTCACTAGCGCGCCCAGGTGCGCGATCGCGCTAGTAGACGCGCATATTGCGAAGTATTCTACTTTTGGACGCGTATTTTAGCATGCCCAGGTGCGCGACCGTGCTAGTAGAAGGCCTCTAAATACCCCTAAAGACCGGAAATAAGAGAATTTGAGATATCTCTCAAGCTTAGGGCTTTCTCTACACCCCAACTCGACCAAGGCATCAAATTCACGCTCAGCCATCTCGTCAGGCTGTATCGGCCCTTTCATCATCGAGGTCTGCTAACCTTGCAATACCGTTTTGTTGATGATGAGGAAGATAGAGATTGAGAGGGGATTAGTCAGTTCGTCCGGGTTCGGAGTGCTGACGTTATTCCCGTGGAACTTATGCCATTCCCCGAGGAATGGAATTATACACTTGAGTCAGCATGAGCGAGGGCGGACGAGCGTGGTGCTTGGTTACTCATGTCCGACGCCGAGGAAAGTGAAGAGAGGCTGATGGGCGGTAGCCCTTAGAGACGGGGTGTATACTTTGCCATTTTGTATGTAATATCTTTAAAGCGTGTTTGTAGATGGAGAATGCACTTTTTCGTGTATGTAAATAAAAGAAAACTTGCAGCTTTATTTCTTTTGTACCCCTTTTTGTTTTGCTTTTGTCTAGGTGGACTGGTTTTAGAGTTGGTGAGAATCCTTAGATTCGTGATATGGCCCTAGGGCTTATTAGGCAAGCCCGAGGGCTCTTATGCGCTCGATCGATGCGACCTTTAGTGTAAGATAGCGTTAGAGCTCTTATGCTTTTGCTCAACTGTTTTGGGTTTAGTCTTCGAGTTGGTCTTCGACTCGAGCTCATTCGACCCTCAAGCTTTTGTGTTTGCATGGGCGGGCGACAATGGCTCTTACTCCTTTTATCGAAGCGATCTTTTGTATGTGTGGACCTGAGGCTTGTTAGGCTGGCGATGATGGCTCATACGCTTTGCCCTTAGGCATATGTAGTTAACTATTTTGGGTTCGGTCTCCGAGTCAGGTTACAACTTGAGCTCATTTGACTCTCAAGTTTTACGTTTGTGTGAGCTGGCGACGATGGCTCTTACACTTCGCCCTTAGGCATATGTAGTTAACTATTTTGGGTTCAGTCTCCGAGTCAGGTTATGACTCGAGCTCATTTGACTCTCAATTTTTATGTTTGAGTGAGCTGGTGGTAATGGCTCTTACGCTTTTGGGCCGATGCAACCTTTTATGTAAGCTGGCGATGATGGCTCTTACGCTTTGGGTCGAAGCGACCTTTAAATTTAGGCTTTATTTTCCTCTCATTAAGGACTTTTGCAATGATTTTGCTTGACCCATCATTGGTTCGGGAATAACCTCAATTTCAAGTCGTTTGCAGCGATGTTCGAGCACCTCGGAAGGTTTGGCTAATAGGCTGAGTAGCTCGAAGCCTTATGATTTGGAGCTGACATGGTCGAAGCTCTTTTGCCTATCGAGGGTAGCCTTTTTAACCGGTTCTTTTCAAAGTAGATTCGAAGTAATGGCCTATGTTTTTGTAGCGACGGACGGGCATCCCCGAGTCGCGTTAATTCGGCTGGTATAGCCGTATGACTGTAGTCATTTGTGTTTGGCCAAAGCCATTTTTGGTCTCGAGTGTAGTAGTTTAGGCATCTATATCGAGGGTATGCCCTTTCGGGAGTCTTACTAATGCGATATATAGCCTAAACTTTGGGATTGAGTTTATGCCTGTAGTAAGGTCTTACAAAATTTTCATGCCTTTTGAGGTCTTACAGTTTTGTTAATACTTGGTACAAGTATGATTCATGCCTTGCTTGAGGTCTTACAGTTTTCGTTGATACTTCGTTGATTCTTGGTACAAGTATGATTCATGCCTTGCTTGAGGTCTTATAGTTTTCATTGATACTTCGTTGATTCTTGGTACAAGTATGATTCATGCCTTGCATGAGGTCTTACAGTTTTCGTTGTTGCCTTATGTAGGCCTTACAAGACCGAGTCTACCCGATCGGGGTCTTACGGCCTCGAGTTTTTTAATGAATGGCAATTGGCGATAATCTCTGAGTCATCGAGTTTTTTAGGCATGTGAGCCATTAATCGTAAGCTCGGAATTGCCTCGTTGGGGGCTTACAATTTTGGAGATTCTGACCCTGAGGTCATGACGCCAGTCTTTGAGTGTTCGGGACATTTTTCTTTCCAGAAGATATTTTGTGATTTCTGTGCTGCCTTATTGAGGGCTTATGAGTTTGAAGTTCCGACCCTGAGGTCATGCGGGTGTCGAGTTATTGACGCCAGTCTCCGAGTATTTTGGGGCATTCTCGGTGGAGGGATCTTTGTTTTGAAAATGCTGAGTTTCCTTTGGAGTATGAGATTCTTTGGCAAAAGATATTATGTGATTGCTTGGCACAAGTACATGTCATTTTGTTGTCGTGGGTCCGGCTTATGAGGACACGATTCATTTGGTCGTTTGTCCTGGTACATGATTTCCTATTGGAACCTTGTTCGGCGTTCTTTGGTTTTTCCGAGTGGATGACCTTTTGAGGGGATGCCCTCCAGTGTTCGGGGTTGATTGCAAAATAAGCCTTGTACACTTGTTGGATCCTCCTTAGGTAGCGCCTGGACGTCGCCTCGTTAAAAACCTTGCCTGTAAAAACCCTGTTTGGGAAAAAAACTCGGTCGAAGGAAAAGAGTGCAACGGGCACTTCAAAACCTCGAGGTCCTCGAGCTGGATCGGCATCTCAACTACTTTGGTCGATGGCCTGCGCAAAATTTATCGTAAAGTAAATAGAAAGGGGGAGATGATTATACCTTAGTGGCAATGGCGCTCTTGGATTCCAGCGTTTGTTTGGCGGATGCGATGTGGTCCTTTATTTGAATATAGCCAAGGGTGTGTCTTAAAAGATCGTGTGGATGACATGTAGGGATTCATTTGCTTTGTTCTTTTTGGTTGTTTCTCTTTCTCGGGACTGGTTCTTAGCTCGGTCGCTGAGGAATTCCCGAAGGTGTCCGTTATCGAGTAGCCAGGCCACTTCCTCCCGGAGTTGCCAGCAATCCATGGTTCTCTGTCCGTGCGTCTTGTGAAACTCGCATATCAAGTTATAGTTCCTTTGTGAAGGATCCGACTGTAAAAGCCTGGGCCATTTGGCGTCCCTGATTTTGCTGATGGCGAACACGATGTCTGATATGTCAACGTTGAAAGTGTATTCTGATAGGTGCGGTGCCCCTGTTGGCCCCGTGTTCCCATCGAATCCGGCTCTGTTGATGATTCCCCGAGGGTTCTGTCCTCGATTCACCAATCGATCGTTGTGATGAGAGTTGCGTCTCGGGGTATCCCTCCTATCTTCGGGGTACGACTGATACCTCTCTCTGTTCGGTTTCGACTCCTTTGCTAGGAGCCTACTTGGATATACTGAGCCCGAAGGGGCTCCCAGCTGGTCATCCTCGACCCTGATCTTTGACTGATATCGGTTGTGGACGTCATGACCAGGTTACAGTGGGATACTCGATCAGATTCTCTTTCAGCTGCCTTAAGTGCACCGAGCTTCGTTCATTTATGCCTTGAGTGAAGGCCTACACCGCCCAGTCGTCGGAAACTTGGGGTAGTTCCATTCGTTCTGTTTGGAAGCGAGATACGAATTCTCGTAGCATTTCATTCTCCCTTTGTTTAATTTTGAAAATGTCGGCTTTCCTCGTCGCTACTTTGATGGCACTGACATGTGCCTTTACAAAGGAGTCTGCTAGCATGGCGAATGAATCTATGGAGTTAGGAGCCAAGTTGTGATACCACATCATGGTCACCTTCGAGAGTGTTTCCCCAAACTTTTTCAGTAATACAGACTCGATCTCGTCGTTCTTTATATCGTTGTCCTTTACTTCGCAAGTGCAGGCAGCAATGTGTTCATTAGGGTCTGAGGTCCCGTTGTACTTTGGGAGTTTCGGCATTCTGAACTTCTTCGGAATGGGTTTCGGGGCCGCTTCCTCGGGAAATGGCATTTGTATGAACTTTATTAATTCCACACCTTTCAGGACTGAGGGTGCACCCGGAATCTGGTCGACCATGGAGTTGTAGGTCTCGACCTTCTTATCGTTGTCTTTTATCATTTTCTTGCCCGATTCGATCTTTTTGGTGAGGTCCTCGAGCATTTTTATGATGGCAGGGTCGGCTATCGATCCGTTATTGCTCGATCTTTCAAGTACCCGTTCGGCTGAGGGAGCTGTACCCGGTGCTGTCGTGCTAGGAGTTTTCTGGTGACTTTGTAGCTGAGCAATAACTAGTTGTTGTGCTTGCAACATTTCAAAAATAACATGAAGGCTAACCTCATGTTCCTCCCTAATTGGGGTTTCCGGTGCTTCTTGTTGGTCCCCTTGGGGAACGCTCCTATCAGTATGGGAGTTTATGTCGATGGCTGGGCATTGTGTGAGACCGTGTCCACAGGGACTGACTCCGGTGTGTTCCCTGGGTTTTTTGGTGGCACAACAACGCCTGGAACAACCACACCGTTATCCCCATGGTCCTCAAGATTGTTGTTTTCATCTCTGTTTACCGAGTTAGACATTTCGACCTGAAATCGAAGATCTTGGACGAGAAAAAGCGTGAAAGATAACTTGCGTTATGTAGTAAAACCAGCAAGAAAATAATCACTATTATTTTTAGCCACGGTGGGCACCAAACTATTTACCGAGAAAATGATAATAACAATTAAATTTGTTGATGGGACTATAAAACTACGTGATCTATTTTTATGCTAGTTGTTAAGCAGTTGATGCTAGGTATGTGAAGTATAAAGATGAAACGCGAGCTAAAATGGAGTTATAATCGAACCGGGGGGTTAGCTATTTAGGCCTCGGACTGACCGATGAGGGGCCTCGAGGTTGATGCTTGGGCTCGGGCTCGAGCTATTAGGGATAATCGGGGAAGGGTTAACAGTTACAATATACTTGTGGGAGGCTCTTTATGGTCAGCGATAAGCAGTAATTGAAGAACAAGTATGAAAGTAATAAATATGAACAATAGTATCGAGAGAATATGTTAGAGAGAAAAGAGAGAGAGTTATTATTTATCTCGTGTATAATCGTTGGAGCAACAACCGGTCTTTTACAAAATGGTAAGGATCCCCTTTATATAGGAGGGGAATCCCAACATAGTACGAAAAACATTAATTCCAAAGATTTGGAGATGGGACGGCTAGACGTGACACCTTGATATAGGTTCTGGGCAGGCCGGCTTTGTCAGACTTAGCCGGGTGCCTTGGGAACTCCCCATTTTTACTCTAGCCTCGATCGATATTCCCTTTAGGCCGGGCCTCGTCGAGCTTCGAGGGAGGGAACTCGGTCACAGCTTCGCATCCTCGAGGCCTCGAGATGTGCTTCTGAAATGAACTAACAGCAAGATATTGGACCCTCTGATTTCGCCGCATACAATGACTCTTAAAACTTATGAATTATGTGGGAAATATTAAGGATTAAAGGTTATGTGGTTAAGCTACGTGAGATTATCAAACTTAAGAAGCTTTAAAACTTGGTGTCACGACCCAAAATCCCTTCGAAGGAGTCGTTATGGCACATAGTCTCTAAACTAGGTAAGCCTAACATTAACTGAAATAACTTTGACATTTGCTAACTTTAAGTTAGTTAACTCTGAAAATTTACAACTCGCAAAACCGGAGGTACAAGTCATAAGCTTTTATAAGAGTGGTTATACAATATAAATACTTCGCTGTCCCAAAACAAAGTAACAAATGGAAAATTAATACAAATGAAGGTGACTCTTAGGCCTACGAACACATCAATAGGTTTACCTTGAGTCTCCACTACATCGACCCACACAACTACTACTAGTCGAATGCCTGGATCTGTACACAAAAATGTATAGAAGTGTAGTATGAACATACCACCGTAGTGCCCAGTAAGTATCAAGACTAACCTCGGTGGGGTAATAACGAGGAACAGTCAAGACACCTACTGTTCAAATGAAATGTATAGGATATGATAATAAAATGTTAGGATAAGGGTAACAAGTTAATATTAATAGTATGAGAGAAATCAAAATACAAACAATAGAGGTAATAAAGGGAGAGCACGGATAGTAACGAGCGCTAACCAAGTAAATCAGATAACAAAGTAAATCAATACAGACATAATAGGGACACAGACAAGTAAAAATGTATTCAAATAAAGAAGGCAATGTCGGCTCAATCAATCACATCATGTCTATACAAAATCCCGACCATCTAAACCCTTGGTTTCTCATATCATAACCTCAACTTCCGAACCATCAGCACACATGGCACCTTGTGCCCACATATTTTCTGTCTCGCTTTTCACAACAAAATCCACATGTTACACAATACATAATGTCCGTACATATACAATGAAGATGTTCAAGACGCCTCATTTACATAACATAAGGTAAATTTCAATTTTCTAAATCAGTTAGGAAAGTCAGCGAGAAAAGACGAAGTTATTTTTCGAAATCATTTCAGTAAAAAGAAAATACTGTTTTTAATTAAACTGCAATGGCGAATGAATTATTACCTTTTAACATGGGATTTAAGAAATCAACTTAGTAGAAATTCCTTTTTAAGTAAAATACAACCTCATACGATATAAGAGGATTTGATTGAGAAACTAATTGAATTAAAAGTGTAACAATTATTGAAATTTGAAGTATTGGAATGTATACATATATAAATACGGCGAGGTATTGAAAATACTATAGGTTCCAACACAAAGGATCACAATAATAAAGGAATTTAAACAGTTAAAAACACTTGAATTGATAACAACAAATAAACACAGCAGCAGAAAGTGCATGGCATTACTGTCGTGCTTTAACTCTGAATCCTCACCATGCAATCAGTAGTAGAAATATGCATGACATCACCATTTGTGCTTTATCCTCTTCCTCACCATATGCATCAATATAAATGTAAATGTGCACGGCATCACCCTTCGTGCTGTATCACTCTTCCTCCCCATATGAATAATATAAATGTGCACGGTATCACCCTTCGTGTTTTATCTCTCTTCCTCACCATATGCGTAAATATAAATGAAATGTGCATGGCATCACCCTTTGTGCTTTATCACTCCTCCTCACCATATGAATAATATAAATGTGCACGGCATCACCCTTCGTGCTTTATCACTCTTTCCTCACCCAAACAGTAGAAACAACAGCATCCTGGCAAGGGAATCAACCATAGAAACAATAACATTTCGGCAAGGGAATAAACAATAGAAACAATAACATCCCGGCAAGGGAATCAACCATAGAAACAATAAGGATCACGGAAAAACTAAGAAGCACGATAACCTCAACAAAACAATAAGACATAATAAGCACATGATAACTACACCGGTAACCACAACAATTGGACATGTAACATATTTGCACAAAGTCATAGAGGAACTCACAATCAAGAAGTATCAAAATAATAAGGAAGGCAACCACTTCAATTAAGGCAATTAAGGGTCAATGTAACACGTAAAAATTAGAGGAAAGTTAACAACATCATATGAAGCATATAGAGGCAATTTAAGCAATTATTAAACCCAATCATAACATGATACTTTCCACATAATGAACATAAGGACCTAAGACCCTAGAGAAAATTTCCCACAAATAAGTCCGAGCACACACTCGTCAACTCGCATGCACGGACTACAATTATCATAGAAGACTCAAATCCTAATGGAAAGTCCCCCACACAAGATTAGGCAAGATACTTACGTCAAAGACGACAAACCGATACTCTAAAATGCACTTCTCGGTGAAAAGATCTCCGGATGGCTCAAATCTAACCAAATTTACTTCAAATAACAAATAAAACACATAAGAAACTATTTCGGATCATAAAGTCTCAATCTTTAAAAAAAAATCCAAAAAATTGGTCCAAAAGTCGACCCCCGGGCCCGCGCCTCGGAACCTGACAAATTTTACAAAAATTGAATACCCATTCCAATATGAGTTCAACCATACAAAATTTATTAAATTCCTATACCATTTGGCCCCTCAAATCATGATTTTTAATTTTAGGAATTTTCTTCAAAAACCAACATTTTCCTCAACCCAAATCACAAATTAAATGATAAAATGAAGACAAGTTCATGGAATATAATCAATTCTAGGTGAAGAACACTTACCCAATCGTTTTGCTTGAAAACCCCACAAGGAATCGCCCAAAATCGAGCTCTAGAACTCCAAAAATGGTGAAAATGGCAAACCCTCGAAATAGAGTACTATTTACTCTGCCCAGGTCTTAAAGCATCGTGAACGCGGAGGAAGTATCGCGTTCGTGAAGAAGAAAAAGAAAGGTGCCCAGGTTACTCATCGCGAACGCGACAACACGTCCATGAATGCGAAGAAGAAAAAATATTATGGCCCAGAGACTGCTCTTCACGAACGTACGATCTAGTACACGAACGCAAAGAGTCGAACGACATAACTAAGGGAACACGAGAGGGGAATGCGAACGCGATGAAGGGAGAGACAGAGCTTCGTGAACGCGAGGCTCTAAACACAAACGCGAAGAAGGATTTCCAGGTGGTCAGTAACAAAGTTTTGCGAACGCGGAAGGCGGTTCGCAATCGCGAAAGAGGATACCAGAAGCAGAAAATAGCAGTTCAAAAACAAGAGAAAATGACCCGTAGCCTATCCGGAACACACCCGAGACCTCCGGGACCCCGTCCAAATACACAAACAAGTCATATAACCTAACACGGACTCACTCGAGGTCATAAATCACATCAAACAATGCCGAAACGACAAATCACACCATGAATCGAACTTAGGAACTTTCAAACCTTCCAACTTCCAAAACTCATGCCGAAACCTATCAAATCAACCCGGAATGACGCCAAATTTTGCAGACAAGTGCAAAATGACATAACGCAGTTGTTCCAACTCTCAAAATCACATTTCGACCCCAATATCACAAAAGTCAACTATGGGTCAAACTTCTCCATTTTCCAAACTTCAACTTTTCCAACTTTCGCCGAAACACATCAAATTACCCTACGGACCTCTAAATCTGAATTTAGATGCGCGCCTAAGTATAAAATCACGATACGAAGATGTTGAGATTACCCACGACCATTTCGGGGCAATTTACTCAAAAGTCCAATTCCGATCAAATTCTCACCGTTTAAACTTCCAAAACTAGTTTGCTTCTTCCAATTTGACTCTGAATTATCCGTTAACTGAATTCAACCTTACACGCAAGTCGATACACATAATATGAAGATGCTCATGACCTCAAACTATCGAACCAGACGCAATTGCTCAAAATGACCAGTCGGGTCGTTACACTTGGTGCCGCACCAAATTTTACACTTAAACTTATCCAAAACCTTGAAAGTCATATTATACCATATCAAATGTTGTTTTTAAGCTTTTAAGATTCTTTTATTTGTTCCTTACTTAATAATTCTAAAAAGCATACTTTTAAGGGAGTTGCTTAATCTTCACCTTCTTTTCTTGTATTATTGTACTTTCCAATCCAACTTGAGAGATGTCAGTGTGCTCTTATTAAATTATACTCATCTATGAATCCTCCAAATTAGTGTAACCAATAATGTTACTCAACTGCCAATGAAGAATAAATTTCTTTCATTTGCTAGTGTACCAAGGATAGTTGGATGCTTAACAAAGTGCTCCTTAGTTGCTATTTGATTCAAGAGTAAACCCTTGCTTTGAGGAAATTCATTAAATCTTCAGTTGATCTTCTTTGTTAATACTTCATGCACGCCTCTCTAATGTAAAGAAAAGTGCATATATCAAACTTTAAGAACGTATCTTCAACAATTCAAACCAGATTTCATAAGCAACGAACGATTTTGCAATTATAAGGGAGTAAGATGCAATCTTTATCAAGGGAATCAGTTCAGGTATGTTAAGACTATCCATTTTTTCTTTTGGAATGATCCAAGCAACGAAATATAAACTTAATGTTATTCCATAAGTAGTTCTACTCTTAACAGTTAAGGATGTCTATGTTATTCATTCTTGTAAAATGATATTCAAGTATGCCTAAGTATGTACCAAAGTCTCTATTGAGGTATTTGATAAAGATGTTAATGTTTATAATATAGTAATACATGCATATTCATGCATATGAATTTACTACTGTGCTACGACCGGTTGGGCAGTCATGCATATTCATTTACCACCGTGCTACGGTCGGTCGGGCAGACATGCATTTACCATCGGGCTACGGCCAGTCGGGCAGTTACCACCGGTTGGGTGGTTATGTATCATTATTTACCACCGGTTGGGCAGCCATACATTTACCACCGTGCGACGGCCGGTTGGGTAGTTACCACTGATCAGTTGGGCAATCATGCATCACACGATATGGATAATAGTCTTAAAGAGAAGCATTGTATATATGTAAGTATAATAGGTATGCATAACGGTGGCACTTCAGAGATTCAGGTTGATTCTTATATATCTTTAACTAATGTTGACATATTATTATATTTCAGTTCTGCCTTACATACTCAGTACATTATTCATACTGACGTCCTTTTGTTGGGGACGCTGCATTCATGCCTGTAGGTATAGATAATCAGTTTGATGAGCCCTCATAGTAGACGAGATTGACATTCAACAAAGGATCGGTAAGACTCCACCTCATTCGGAGTGCAACCAATTCTACGAGTCATTGTGTCAGAGTTTTGCTAAAGACTCATAGGGAGGCCCGGTACCCTATCCCATTTCATATCAAATAATCTTAGAGGCTTTGTAGATAGAGGTTCATTTTGTACAGTATCTTAGAGGCCTTAAAGGCCCATATGTATACATGTTTAAAGAATGATGGTTCATTAACACAGTGTTTGCCCACTTACAGTTATGCACTATGAGTTGTTGCCATGTTGTCCCACGATCATCACAGAAAGAATGAGTTACAGAATGGTTTGCTCGGGCCAGTATGGCACCGAGTGCCAGCCACGCCTCCCCAGGTTTAGGGCATAACAAATGGCATGACCTCCACCTCAGGCTGCCTAACCCCTACCTCAAGCTGCCTGACCCTTGCCTCTAGCTAGCTGAGCGGGTGATGGAGAAATTAGTGTTGGAACCATGGCATGAGTACCCTGTTGTGGCATGCTACTCTATGACTTTTCATAATTTGTGATCCAGGAATCAGGAAGGATTTTGACAAGCTCATCTCTGGAAATTTATCTTGGTATTTGGGTCACATGGTATTTTCTTTAGTAGCATCAATATTCAAGAGTAAAGCATTTTCTCCACTGGAAAGGCAGAGATCCATGGCATGATTTTGGACCCACACCATTTGGTGATGAAGAATGGCTTGGATGGAATCTTTGGCTTGTGGGGGATCCTTGGATTTGGACTTGGAGTTTTAGTGCTTCGGTTAAGTGTGGGTCATAAAGGGACATATTGAAATTTGGAAAGATAATTATGAAGACAGTCCCAGCATTCAAGGTAACTTCTGCTGTACCCAAAATTGTATGTTAGTACTCCAAGTATCTTGTATCTAGAAGAGAAAGTCGAGCAACAACAAGTTGACCTTTTCTTCTGTAATATGTTAAAACAATTCAGATAGCACCAAAATAGATATGGGTAAAACCATGATCTCTCCATTGTCTGGAAAAATGATCTAGGATTTGAAGGGTAATAAATTATTCCTCTTGAGTGGCAAAAATAGGATACTGGTCAAGTTTTGAGGCAGCAACATATTCTTTGACTCCTTTTGGTTTTTGTTGGACTAAGGAACGAATTTGGGTCCAGGGTGCAAAATTTTTTTAGCAAAAGCTGAGTAAGGGTTTATAAGGGGTAGTTTAGTGGAGGATACTTTCTGTTCGTCGGGTAGTATATCTAATTCATAGAGGTAATCATATTTTTTGGATAAGGTTTTATATAGAATAGGGGACATATTCATTTTTTCAAGGGAAAAGGATGATGGAAATGACTTAGACATATTTAATAAATTGTTCCTCCCTCCGAACGGATGGGCTGACTCTGATACCATAGTATAAAGAACAGAGTAAGAGACTCCAAGAATGCAAACTACATCATAGATATGAAAGTTTCCCTACAAAAGGGCTGGCTTCAACAACTGATTAGGGACGACTTACCAAGCTACACTAACAGTTAATTTGCTTATAGTCGCAAAAGTTTTTCTACAAAGGGGGCTGGCTTCAACAACCCATAAGGGACGGCTTGCCAAACTACACAACTCAGAAAACTTTTGTACTATAACCAACTTTAGTTGTTATAACTCGAAAAACTTTCGCACTACAATAAGCTAACTTTCTTAGAGTATTCTTACTCAATTTCATACATAGACCGGCTTTTCCATCCATTCTAAATAAAGAACAATAGGGAAATTTAGAATGAACTCATATGTATGACAAAGATTTACAAAGGTTACAAGATGATCTTACAACTACTACATGGCCTCCTTTATATAGGATTAGGAGGTTATTACAAGACAAACTTATATTATAAAATACACCTATCTTACATGGCAAACCTATCTACAAGTAGGTCATTTTTTACATGTGAAAGACCTTAGGCAAAGCAACTAAAAATACTCCTGAAAGCATGTGAAAGAGGTGAAATATACATGGTATAGCATGTGAAAGTATGTAGGAGCATGTGAAAGCATATGAAAGTAGGGTGCTGCATGTGACAAAGCATGTGGAGGCATGTGTAAGCATGTGAAAGTGGGGCCCGAATAGTATGGAAAGATGTGAAATTTTGTCTTGGCATGGGTAGATGATTTCTTAGGGGTTTTTGGTAGGCAATGTGGGATTATGGTGGGATTATCAGGGATTTAGATAATTATCTTCCATTGATTCTCTCGGTTTGTCTTCTAGGCATCTTTTCAAAGATCTTGTGTAGTAACGCCCGAAAATTGACGGTTCTTCTTTGATGTGTTCCTTCTCCTTTGGATTGAGGGATGTGATCCGCAACCTTAATTTGGAGATGTCTTGAGTGATCTTTTCCCAAATGACTTTGTACGGAGTTTGATATTCTTTTGTTGCTTCTCGAACCCTTTCCCAGTGAGGATGACTGCTGGTATAACTCCAGCTCACCCAATCTTTTGGCCATATCTCTCTTGTGATGCACCTATTTTGCTGGAAGATAATTCTTTGTGCTTCATTATTAAAAGGACACAGAAAGTTTCCACCAGAATGATGCATCTGCTTGCACCTGGACTTTTTCATTAATAATCTTCACTGGCCTATGGAACATGAATACCTTTGCTTATTGTTAAAACATTTTATCCAATATTTTTTAGGCTTGAACCATAATAGAAATAATTTAAGGGCAACTTCAATGTTGTCAAAATCTTTGAAGACGTTGCATTTGAATTCTATGAAAATATAACACTGATGGCATATGTACCAGAAAAATCATAATAGTTCCTGTGAAAAATCTCTGGCTTGTGCTATGAATATGTGGCAGAATGGATATTTTGGATTGACCCTATAAGGCTTGAGAACCTGGAGCTCATAATAAGTTCTCTTTTTCATTATTATTGATGGATCAAAAGAATCCATGAGAATTAACAACTCCAGTGGATGATCCGTTGGCTTCAATGAACTCGTTCCTGGTACATTTGAAAACATGAAGATGTGGATGATTAGCTTTTGTTTTGACTTCATCTTTACTGGGGAAAATCTGTTTGAAAATTATTTCGGTCGAGATAGAAAATCTGCAAGAATATCATCCTTTCCTTTCAGGTGATTGACTTGAAATTTTTATGGAGAGAACCATTGAGACCTTTTTGAGAATCTGAGGATTGAGAATAATTTTTTATTTATCTGGATCAAGAGAGAATAAAGTTTCTTTAGTGGGTTCATCATCCATAGAGAATATGGACTCGAGGTCCTCCTCTTTTCCGAGATGTATGCCAGTGTAATCTTTAATATCTTCAAGGAGTTTGACAGATCTCCTCGATTGGGGACAATTTCTTGCGAAATGTCCAATCTTGTGGAAAATAAAACATCTATTCTTTTTATGAAAATTTCCTGGCCTCCTTCGTTTGAAATATTTTGTGCGCCTCTTGGACCTTGATTTCCCATTTGGAATTCTTGGCCATTTGAACCTCCTGAATCCTCTCTGTCACCTAGATGTGTGGCAGTAACATCCTAATTCGATGATCAAATCAAATTTGCAGCATGCTTTGTCAAGCGTTGTATTGTATTGGATAATTTTTTTTAGGGCAGAGCACTTCATACAAATTCCATCCAATGCGATGAAAACATCTTTCCTAATGTAACCTACTTGTGGGATTGTTATTGATCGAAACGTTTCTTCAATGATAGTCATGGTTCAACTTGCCAACAGTTTTGGAAGGGAAGAGACAAATGCTTGCTTTAGGTTGATGTCTCCGCCAATCTCAAAGTATATCTTTGCCATTTTTTTTGAAAATGCTTGTCAATGTCATTTCTGTCGAATGACACATACTTCATCTCGAAGAGTTATCTTTGCATTTTCTCTTTATCTTTGGCCAGTATCTCCACATAAAACTTCATGTAGGATTCTGATGTTCAAGGCAGGTCTTGAAAAGTAAAAAATGTATTTTTGTCTTGAATCGTAAGTAAGTTCCACCAATCTCTGAGGATTTCCGAGAACCGTGAAGTGATTTCTGACAGGATGATATACTTTTCTCGTTCCACTAAATTTTTGGTCACCATCCATGTATAGAAGTCTTGGATCCTTTGAGGCCATTTTGAAACTTTGATGTCATCTAAGGTGAAACTGTGAAAGCTAGTTCCAACTATTTTGATGCCATGGGCTCATATCTTCTTTATGGGATTGGTTCATCTATCATGCCTTCTTGATCCCCATCTACCCCAGATATTTATGGGTCTCTTGGTTGGTTCACAAATATTGAGGGATCGTCTTCTTCGAAAGCGTTTGTTGCAGATTCATTGCTTGATTGAGAGATGTCTTTCATTGTATCATCATCTGATGAATTAAGAGATTTTGACCATGTGGTATCTCTTTCTGACATGTTTCTAGGTTGGGATACATAGAGGTCCGGAGCCTTTTGATCAGAAATCACCAGGTTTTCGGGGTTGGACCCTTTTGAACTTTCACCATGATCTCGCCTTTTCTTGGTTTGTTTTTGGGACGTAAGAGCATCTTTCCTTTCCCAAATAATTTTTGCAATATCAAAATCATGTTCTTCTTTTAAGGGTTGGGTGAAAGAAATAGGATTTTGTAAGGTAGTTGGAAAAGTACAAAGGTGTAGTCCAATTAAGGTAGGGAATATGCTTGTGGTTATATAGGGAAGAAAGTAGGTTTTTGTAAGGCACGGTAAAATTTTGTGCTTAAAACCTAGTAGCTCATAGTGTCAAGGTCCGAATATTGTGTTAGGAATATGTATAACTCTTCACGGCGAGTTTGCGAGCCGCGGTTCGGACCCTCGGTAGTGATCTAAGCTTTAAAAATCAAAAGAATAAATTTTTCCAGAAAATTGTCATTTCTGCGGTCAAGAATGCGGTCGCAGATCAGCTATGCGGACCGCATTCCTACCGTAGAGTGAAGCAGAAAATTGGTCTAAGATGATGTCAAAAATGCGGCCCATTCTGCGATCGCAGAATCGAAATGCGGGCCGCATTCCTGCCGTATAGTGAACCAGAGAATTGGTCGAAGTTGATGTTGAAAATGCGGTCCATTCTGCGATTGCAGAATCGAAATGCGGACCGCATTTCCACCGCATTCCCAGGAAGAGATGTTTAGTGATTAGGGTCAGTTCTGCGGTCCAATATGCGGACCGCATTT
>MU672925.1:0-30698 GCA_026770625.1 Nicotiana glauca
TCTTAAAATTGTCCCAGTTATTTTATTTGACATTTTTGGAATAATTTGCTTAGGGTAAAAATCACGTGCTCACACAACTGATACTAGCATCTTCATCCTCCCGATCATGCCTCCCATGTACCTCATGTCTAGAAAGACCCACTCCCTTTTGATCTCAAGGTCACATACACGGTTTTCACATTATCAATGCGTGCTAGTTACCTCTATGCCTTATTTGTCTAATAATTGATGTAGCCACAATGATTGACCATGTTAGCATTGTTATTCGTGTCCCTCAGCATATAACATCAGGAAGTACTCTGTTCAGCGCATTAATGAATTCCTGAATAATTCCAGCCCAATCTTGAACTCTGTTGTTCGTCATTGCATTAATTTAATTCGGTATTGAAGGTCCAAACATGTCAAAGAGGAAGCATCCTCGTGTGATCACATACATTCAATAGGTAATTTTATGGTCAGTTTATGATAACACATCTTAGACTAATTGTTGAGGGTCATCAAAGGTTTAGTATAGGTGTCCACGTAGAGAAATAGAGTTTATGAGGGTGAACAGGTTATTCTCAATATTTTCTCCCTGAAGATGTTACGTGAATTGAAAATGACAGTAAAATAAGTATAGTTCACCTTAGGTCGTGCTCTAAGTATTATGTTTCCTAATGTTCTAAACATCAATACCACACAGGGGGGGGGGGGGGATTTGTGTGGTACCCAATTTTNAGTAGGATTTTCCCAAACTTCCACTAAAATCACTGAACCAAAACAGCATTTATAAAACTCTTTATATACCTAAGGATTAACTCTAATCTCTTTGTGGCACACAATCTCAACTGTTGCAACAACTTCAAGTTAACTCTAACTTGAACACTCTAAGTTCCTAATACAATTACTTCTATGAAAACTGAAAAGTACAATGTAAAATCACCTACTACAACTGTACTAGAATAAAAGATAGACACTTGGAACTGGTTCTTCTATCTCGTTCAAGTAGCTTCAAGATTGCACATTCGAATCACACATAAATTGCTTGCAAAATCGCCTTGCTCTTTTGCTCTCAATTTAAGTTGAACTTCTGCTTGTGTGCATTTCCTGTAAAAGAGAACAACACTGACATTTAATAGGTTAGTAATCAGAGTTTGACTGGGATTCAATTGCTACTCTTCTATCGTAGAAGAGTTCATGGTGATCTCAAACTCTAACATTATCTTCTTCCTAAACCGTGCTCTCTTCATGTAAGGAGTCTTTCTCTCCTTATCCAATATGTAACCTTTTTTTATCAGATCAGGAAATATTGCTTCTTGATCAGTTAGATTTATCTCCTTCACGTGCATCTCACATGTATAGGCTGAGCATGACTGTGCTTCACAAGATGGACCTGATCCATGTCTGAGGTCTTTTGTCAATCTTCAAACTTCACATGTTCTTGGGCCAACAAATTCTCCCTTTTTGATGATGACAAACTCTGTGCTTTTTACTTACTTGGATCCTGTAAGAACTCAGCTTAACCATCAATTCAAAGTTTAGAAAATTCACTCATCATCAAGGACCAGGTTATTTAGGTTATAAATATCACTTAATTCAGAATGTGTAAAGTACAATATCTCTTCGCCCTTTTGGCACCATCGAAAAATTGCATACGAAGTTTGAGTCCCAGATTTTAATAAGTACTCATGGCCACTGGGACAACTGCAAGTGCAATCATGGTTTAATCATCAGCAATCAAGCAAACATATTTAAATTATCAAGGAAAGATTAACACTTATCAAGAGCAAAAACAGTAGATATCATTGATAGAAGATATGGTGCTATCACAATCCACAACCAGAAAGCAAAAATATTTAAAACATGAGCAAAAAAATAGATAGAAACATCCCTAATTTGGGTCATTGAAGGTACTAGACAGGTTCCGGAGACAAAGGCTAGGATTCCTAAGGCTTGGAGAAGCTAGAGGGTTGGTTTTGGGCTTGGAGAAGATTCAGCATATTGTGAAGAATTCCATCATTCTTCTCCTTTTCTTTAGTAAGCTCAGATCTGAGGTCATCCATCTCGGATTCCACCTTTGCCACACGAGAATTGAGCCTTGCTATCTCAGTATCCTTGGCTTCACATTCCTGAACAAGAGCCCTGACTTTATTGTTGATAGGAGTATTCTTGGATGAACCGGGTTCATTTGGAATGGCATTGACTAAATAGTCACAAGAAATCAGAGTATCAATGCCAAAGTGGTCCTTGCTTAAGGCCATTTCCCATTTCTTCAGAGGCACATTGCACCTATCTAGAACCGTAGTCAAAATAAAGCCATAGGGGTAGCATGAGCCTTGGATATTTGCATTCCTCTTTGCAAGCACTCCATCTCTCCTGCAAGCACTCCATCTCTCCTAAATCAGAGTATCAATGTCCAGTAGCTTGATGATGAGTTCAAGCCAATTAATTTGCATTCCTCTTTCCAAGCACTCCATCATCACTAAGTCCATATAATTTGCAATATTCCATCTCTCCTTCCTGGGCAGTAGACATTTGTTGACAAACTCAAAGATGACTTTGTGTTGTGGCCTCATTTCACTCTTCTAAATAGCCCTAGCCTCATTCACATCTTTAGCATCACAGAACCTCCTAGTAATTTCAATGGCCGTAGGAAGGGAGTCTAGACAATGCCACATTTGCCTTGTATAGTCATCAAACCCTTCAGAGGGTATGTCAAGGATGTCTCCCAGTTTTTCTGCATCAAAGGACACTTGAACTCTTTTCACTAGGCTGCTAACCTTGCCCTCCTTAACCTCTGCATTTTGCCATGAACTCAATGATCTCATTCCTGGCTAGCCTACCATCCATCTGAAGGACCATGTCCTTCCACCCCTGAGCAGCTAAGGCATTCACCAGTCTCATCATTTCTGGTTCAACCGGGTCTTTCAGCAATCTACCCTTCAGAATTTTTCTTTTGCCAAACATGGTAAGCATGTCTCGTTCACCATCAGACTCATATTTTTCTTCTTCTCCACTCCATTCTTCATCTTCAGAAATTCTTACATGTTTACTTTTCACTGCAAACCTTGTCCTCTTGGCTAATGAAGGTTCAGCTTCCTCAGACACAGAGGAAGACTTCTTGGAAGAAGTCTTGAGCTTTTTTGGCTTGGGGGTCTGAACCTCCACTTTTGTAACCTTTTCTTGATGGACCTGTTCCATCTCCTCAACTTCAGCAGCCTCTGAGGACTCTGCAACCTTCCCTTTTCCTTTATCCATTCTCTTCTTCTTACTTTTAGCTAAAGCCCTTTGTAGATCAGCCTCACTCTGTTTCACCCTGCTTCACCCTGCTTCTTGTGGCTCTTCACTTTGGCAAGGAAGTGTCAGTAGGTGTTGGGGATGAAGCCTTTCTTTTCTTGTAAGGTTTAGGAGCAATAGCGGCTTTTGGTGTGGATGTTCTCCTTTTCTTTGGATCGTAACTAGCACCTACATTTTTCAAAAGATCTGCAAGGGTCTCTTCAACTGATGAACCAGGTTCATCTCTCTGTGAACTTAAATTAACCAACCCTTCAGCAGCTTCACCAGAACCACTTCCCCATGACTTCTTGCCACTCTCTTCTACATGTTCTTGTTCAATCCCACAGATAGCAGGCACAGACAAATTGGCAATGGGTGAATGATCAACCACTCTTTTCCCATTTCCCTCTCTTCACCACATGCACCCTCTCTCTCTTTTTCTTTTGCAGATTTGTTTTTACGACCACTTCTACCTACTACAGATAATTCTATATCCCTGATTGGCCCAACCAGAATAAACCTAGTTTCTAAATTCTTAGACACAAAATAAATTACCTTAGAATAGATTCTTAAGCCTTCTCCAAGTCAGAAGACCAGTTTCTTCCCCCTCACTAGCAGACTTGTACGACTTAGAATCAGAGTTAGACTCAGAGTCTTGGAACTGGCTTGCCTTTAGTTTCTCATTCAACTTCTTTGAAAGAGTCCCAGAAGCTACTATTTTTCGAGCAAGCATTTTACCCTTCTCAGCTTGGGTTTGGGAATTGTGCTGTGTGGATGAGAGGTAGATGAATCAATGAGAGTGGGTTGTGGAGGAGTTCTAGGATTGTCTTGTGGTTTGTCATTATCGCTGATTTCTGAAGAGAATACATGAATTAAAATTTTAGAGAAGAAAGCAAGTGAAAGTGAAGAGGGATTTTTGACGGTTTGGAATTATGAAGATGGCGGGATGTAATGATGGTATTTAAAAAGAAATACACATTTAATGGATAACGGCAGCTTTGGCAGTGGTCAATTAGAGTTCTAATCAACCTGAAATTTCAGGTTTGAATGAGCGGTTAAGCTTCCCTAGATTTTAGGAAAAAATTGTGGTTTAGAGTTCTAATGCTGGCGGAACTGGTTCAAAAGGCAAACATATAGAATTTTCGAAGGATTTGAACAATTGTAGGGCTTCTTCTCATGATTTAAATATTTGTATTTCTAATTATGCAGAGTATAGAAAATATACCTTGGCATTCAGATGAACCAATCTTGATGAACCAGGTTCATCATTTAGAATTTTCTTGACCATGCCTCAATTTATCATAATAGAGAAAATTTTGTAATATATCAGTGAGTCATATTAATACATGTCACAAGAGTATACTAATTACAGTGTGAAGCTGAGTAGAAATTAATCTAGATATTTACACAAGTTCAGATTTCCTAGCCAATTTTTTTTTTCATTTTTGTTTCATAATAATTTTTTTCATTGTACATTATGAGCTGGTCCTATTAGGTGATCTTAATCATCCCTAATTCCAACCTGTCCATCTCAAAGTTTTCTCTACTCAGTGCATTAGTGAAGATATCAGCAATTTGTTAGTCAATAGCACAAAATTCTATGGAAATTAATCCTTTCTCATAGTTATCTCTTAAGAAGTGGTGCCTAACATCTATGTGCTTAGTCCTTTTATGATGAACAAGTTTATTTGTCATACTTATAGCACTAGTGATATCACAGACAATAGGAATACAACCAACTTGATAGCAGTTAAGTGAGATTTCTTTGGATTAGCCTGAAAACGAGCACAAAGCCCGAAATATGGCATAAGTTAAAGGGAAGTGTGTGTTGAATTCATATGCTAGAACTTAATTGTTGCTATCAACCATGGTCATAGGTATGGTGTGCTTTGAAAGATAAGAGCTTAATTTTATTTCGTCTACTATAGTAATGGTTTGTTCGAGGATGAACAAAGGTTTAAGTGTGGGTGGTGATGTTGGGCATATTTCTATATGTTTTGATGTTACTTTACCCATCTTTTAATCACTTTTTGTTGCTATTTGGTGTTAAAAATGCCCAACATGGTTTAAAAATTGGTTTTATGTCTAATTGAGTTATGTGTGATGATTTAGCATGTTTGGAGAGCAAAAATATGAAGAAAAGATGCTCCAACTAGAGGATAAGAGGTCGGATGCGCGTGGAAGGAAGGTTACTTGGTGCACCCCTTAGCAGTAAAGTCGGCCCATAGCATCCGCACTTGGGCAAAGCTGAGATGGAAGAACAAAGGATGGATGCGAAGCATCCACCTTAGCATGCGAAGCTGAGAAGCAGAGGACGAGGTGGATGCAAAGCATCTACCCCAGCATCAATCCCTAAAGCATATTCAGACTAGGATTAGGGGAACTTTGGCCCACGACTTTTGTATGCAATATATAAGCCAAAAAAACCTCTTTTAGGTCATCGAACATATTTTTTGAAGGCAATTCAACCTAGGGAGAGCAAGGAGCCACCGTGGATGTCGGGTTTCATCTTTCTTCTGCCAAACTTTATAATTTTATATTTCGTTGTATGATTTGTTGTTTGACTACCATGTCTGTGTGGAGCTAAACTTCATGTTCTAGGGTTGTGGTTCTTTCATGACTATTGTTATTCGGATATTGATTTTTATTTCTTAGTTTATCATATTAATTTATTTATTCAATCCTGCACGTAATTATTTGAATGATCGATCACCAATTGAATACTATCTACGAATCTAGAATTAAACTCGAAAGTGGGAATTCTAGATTACATATAGGATTGAATAGAGTAAGTTCTTGAACCAGGGCATCGAGGAACGGATTCGCAGTTAGGATAGACATATACCTAATTTCCTTGCTTGGTTGATTTACAGGAACTATAAATGTATTCTTGTTAGTTCTAACTCCATAGACATATAGGCGTTAGGTTAGCTTGAATAGGCGAGTAAGAACTCGACATATTCTTATGAGAAATATTAACCCTGCCAACCAATAAACTAGATAAATTAATTAGTCAATTCAATTGAAGAATACAATAGGATTGATAGATAGCCTATAACCCTAGATCATTTTCATCATATTGATAACATAAAAATCTGCTCTTCTTGTTCAAAGTTCATCATTTGGTTTTATTTATTTTAATTAGTTTTGAATCAAATAATTCTAGTTTTAATTCTTGTTTAGATAGGTAGGATAGTCTAATTTAGTTAATAGTTAACCATAAGTCCTCGTGGGTTTAACATCCGACTTTTAATCACTTTATTACTTGACGACCGCATATACTTGCGGGTGCGTATTGCCGTAATAGCGTCTTGGAAGAACAGGGCCATCACGGTTCACCACGCCTTTGACCGCAGCCTGCTCAGGTTGTATGTTCGCATCCTCCAAACAAATGGTCTTGCGACTAGCCTCTAGGCTCTCCCTGATATGCACTATGGTCGTCTCCCAAAGTACAAAGCAGTAGTCCCCCACATCGGTGGTTGCCGACCTCTTCCCCATGACGTTCATAACCCTTCTTTTACGAGGCATCAAATACCCATCACCAGGCAAAGGCTTGTCGTCCTCATCGACAAGACAATCGTAATGCCCCGAAAAATTTCACAATGTAAATTAAGGTTTTGTTGTGTCAAGGTAGGCTAATACATTGTATAATGGAGTTTTGGGTTGAACAATGCGTTAGGGAGTTGAAATTTTTCATCACGGCTAAACTCAGGCTGGACCAAGCTTTAAGCTGGTGAGGCCTGGATAAAGTAGGCTAGACCAGGCTTTAAACTGGCGAGGCCTGGATAAAGCTAGGGTATACCAGGCTTTAAGCTGGATGCCAGACCTGTAGCCCGGTCCGAAATCTTGGACTGTCCATTCTTCTATCTTTATAACCCAACCCAACTTCATTAAATACACGCAATAGGTCATTTTTGAGCAAAAATATGATGTTGTAGAGTTAGAGAGGGAGCCCTAGAGTGAGAAAGTGATCTCCATTATATAATTCTTCAATTCTTACACAAATCATTGAAGATTAACAAGGAAAACACACTAGATCTTCATCCTTGAGGTAAGATTCTACACCTTAACCCTTAATTTCAAATTTTAGCTAAAGATGGGTAATTATCAAGAAAGTTTGTGGGTATTGGAGTTGTTATCTTGCTTGCATGTGTTATCAACGGGTGTAGGAACATTGTTTAGCTAAAAATATTTAAGGATGGGTTGTAGGTTGATGAAATTCTCTATAAAAGGACCTTAAAGACTTAATGCACACTTAGTGTTTGATAGAACGCTCAAATGAGCTAAGGCTATGCTTCCTAATTTATGTTCAATTTTATTATATATCGAAATAGATTGGGATTGCCAGGATTTCTGGAATGTTGTACTAAGTTAAGGAATAGCTCAAGCAAGGTATGTTGGCTAAACTTTCTCTCTTAGACTCGAATACCATATATGTTCCCATAAGTTCAAGTATGGTTGGCTTAAAATTCCTAATTTCTATATTATAGATTATTACCTATAAACTTGACTATTCCGAAATGAGACTTATAACTAAATATATATGTTCAAAGTATGGGTTGTGTATTAAGATGTTATGGCTATAAAGGCTAGTGTGCCAAATTGTGTAAAAAAATCAATATGCTTAAGACTCATAATTGCTCATATGTTTACCTAAAGTCTTGATTGAAAATATCTTATTATTGATAATCTATAAAGATGCTTGAAAAATGAAATACGTGAATTGGGGACTTAGAGTGTGTCCAACGTGCCAAGAATTTAATTTATGATTATGGCTAGTGTTGCCAATGAAATGTGAGGATGTGTTAAAGATTATGAAATGAACCTCGACTCAACTGTTTACGAATGATTGCGAAAGTAGAATTGTCGAAGAGCTCTTGTACTCAATTCATGCCCATAAGTGGCTAATTATAACCAATGCTTTGTTTTTTAAATATATCCAGTTTGATTTGAGATCTTACATACTCATGTGTTTAAATTGTACATTGCCAATTCTGGAAAGGAGTATTGCAAGAATAAATGGTGTATTGTTTGTTTATAATTTTGATGTGAGTTTCTATTGCCTGTTGGCATGCCCCATTCTTTGGGAAGAAACCCATTGTGTTTAAAGTTTTAGTTTTTAATGAATTTGAGGAATATGATTGTTGAAATATTTGATATGTTGATATTGGTTGGTGATCTTTGAAGGAAAGAAATAAAGTTTTGGAATATGAAATACGGTCGTTGTGCCACGAAAGAAGAATCATGTGTATGACCAAGAGAGCCAATAAAATTATGATGTTATATACCAATGAAGTTATATACAAAATGAAGGGTTATGAGGTAAATGGAATCTTTACTTATGTTTCCTTTGTATGTAAATAAGAAGGTTTTTCCCCTTATTTGGAATGAGATTGATCTGATAAAACTATTCCCGTTAACTGGGATGCGATTATTGATAGAAAAGGATGATGTCTCAAGTGAGATGGCCTAGCCGATAGAACCGTGATCGGACGCCATGCCGTACACATGGTAGAAATTGTGATGGAATTGAAATTGAAATCGAGATTGTGATCGTGGTTGATGTCTTTAAATAAGACAACCTAGCCAATCAGATCGTGCTCGGATTCTATGCGAGATTCACGGTGGTATATAGATTTGCATAGAGACTGTGATTGTGCTTGAGATTATGATTGTAGTTGATGTCTTTAAATAAGATAGCCTAGCCGTTCGGGTCATGATCAGACTCCATGCTAGATTCACGATGGTGTGATATATATATATATATTTGCACACAAACTGTAATTGTGGTTGATGTTATGATTGTGGTTGATGTCTTTAAATAAGACAGCCTAGCCGATCGGGCCGTGATCGGACTCCATGCTAAATGTACGGTGGTATTGTGAGGTTTGTTATGAGGTGTATATTGTGAACAATGATATTGTGAATAGCGGTATTGTGAATTGTGATGAATCAGTGTGAGCACGTAATTTTTGCACAATATGAATTATTCCCATAAATTCAAAACAAAATAATTTCTTTTAGTGTTTGCAATTTTGTGGACTTTCGTGGTATTTTCTGGTAATTGTTTGCATTCGTTGTGCACGTTTATTTTATTTAATTAACGAAAATACAAAAAATGGTTGCATGAGCATTTAGGAGTTAGTTGTGAATTCTTAGAATTAATTAATAATTAGGTTGTTTTCATAAAAAATAAAGTCACAAAAATGGCTCGTTTTAACTTTTAATTATCATAATTGTTTTCTAAATTAGGACTTAATTCATTTTTAAGAGAGGCAATAGGTTAGTTTTGAATTTAAATCAGGTTTTTACTTTTTGTCTTTAACAAATTCTGAAAATGGAAAACAAAGGAAGAAAATTGAAAAGGAAAATAAAAGAAATCCAAATTGGGCCATTTTAATTTAATTCCCAGCCCAAATAATCTCCCACCAGAACCCACCCCAACCAGGCCCAATCCCGCTCAAAACTCGGTCCAGCTCCACCCCTTACTAAACGACGCCGTTTCGCCAAGGATAGATCCCAGCCGTCGAGGTTCTTTGATCGAACAGCTGGGAAGCTGGGTTAAATTAATATAAGAGTGTCCAAATGCCCTCATCCCCCCTCCCGTTTTGTATCTTTCAGATACCAACTGCCTTGAACCCTAACTAAGCCGCCCCCAAATCCCCACCGCCTCCGGTGGCGGCGCCATCGTAAACCATCGCCAAATTAACACCCCTTGACCACCACAACCCCTTCTTCCTTAATCCATGGCCAGTTTCCTTCAAATCACCCCGAACTCCTCAAATATCAAATCTAAAATCAGAGCCCTAAATCCAAAAATGCAAGTCAGCCAGTTGGACGAAGATTTGGGATCGGATTGGACTTTGGTCTCATGTTTTCATCGAGAACATGTGATTAAGTTCTTATTCAGCCCAAAATCGAATTATTCAAAGGGTCATTCATGTTTTGTTATTCTCCTGTTCCGGACAGGTATTTTTAAGGCCTTCTTCTCCGTTTCTTTTCCTTTATCTTCTTCTCTGTTTCTTCTACTTTCTCTCTATGTTTCACTCATTTACTCGCATAATGGATTTGGGGTCATAGTCCAGCCATTGTTTTTAGGCCAGTTGGTTGTTATGGTTTGACCTGTTTAATTTTTGGTTTCATCAAATTCTCAATATCAGGAACTTGTAATTTCCCCAGCCCATTTGCTTTTGGTTTTGTTTGTTTCCAATTAAGGCTTGGGCTCCGAAGGTCAGGAGCCCATAGAGGGGAAAGTCAGGTCGGGTTGTTCAGCCCATGGATTATGTGGGTTTAGGTTTAATTTGACCCATGAATTGAGCAGTAATTAGCAGGGCACTTGGGGGGTAGTTTAGGTACTAGGGGTTGGGGAATCTTTCATAACAAATTTGGAAACTTCTAGTATAGGGGTTAGTTTGATGTTCTGGTTTTTGGATAACTGACTTGGAAAACAAGTTAGAAATTGGGGGTTACCTAAGCTAAAAACAAAAACTCTAGAGGGACTAAGGGTGCAAAATTAATTCAGCAGGGCTACCCTATGGTTGAGCCTATATAAGGCATTATTCTTGCCTTTCAAGGCAAGAATTAGGGAGTAAAAAATATACAAAAGTCTGGCTGCTAGAACCCAAAGGTTTTTTTTTACTATTTTATTGAAATCTTCAGGGAATTCTAAAGGTTTTCAATCCTTAAATAATCTCTGAACATCAGAAGCTTGAAATGAGTTGAGTAGGTCGGGTATTGAAGTGTTTGGGGTCAGCTTTAGCTAAGACTTTGATGGCTGGTTTTCATTGATGCCATTGCTGGATCAATTTTGGGTTTGAAATTGGTTTTTTTTCCTCAATCGTTTCTGGGTGGATATTTGCCTGTTGAACCTTGTCTCTGCTACTGCTGATTACTGCTGATCCTCTCATCCCTCTATTATTTTTTCTTGCCAGGTAACTCTTAAACCATATGAGCGCTGAATGGTGGAATGACTTGGTGTATCTGTAGTGAAGCTTGCACTTTCATTTGCTTTGCTTCTATCCTGTAGACTTAGTAAAGAATGAAATAGATCAGGGTGATGGCCCATATTGAAGTATGACACGTTTGAATCTCATGAATTGCTCAGTGTTTGGTTTAGTAATGGGTTGCAGTAGTTTATTTCATATATGGGATTATTGAACTCTTTGCTAATTGCTAGTTTCAGTAGTATAGCTTGATCTACAATTTATATTAGTTGAAGGCAGTATTTGATTTGAAGATTATCTGGTTTTCTCACTGATTCAGTGTGTGCGAACTGGATATTTTTCTAATAGTTTGGCCAAGCAGCAATACTGGGACTTCTGTTGTTCCTGGGACTTAAGTTGTATTGGTAATGATTCCTTTCAAATGTTACAAAGTTTGTTAGCATGCATGTAGTGTATTGTTAGCTCTTCTTGCATATGTATTAGGGTCCTTGAGTCGTTAAAAGCATTCGTCAAACAAATCAGTTTACCATTTCTAGTTTGTCTCCTCCTTTGGAAAATATAGAGTCATGATAATTTGCTTAGCATGCCTATTTGAATCAAATGATACGCGGGTTGGTAACCGCCAGATTATGACTCTAAAATGATGGATAGTTAGTACATTGTTATAATTGAAGCATATTTCACCATGCAACATATGCAAGGGTTCCAAATGGTTCTTCATTTCTGACTCATGGGATATTAGTATTTGTGTGTAATTCCATTTTTTTAATGCTAATTTATGCTGGGGTATGCATGGGGCTTTCCACCTTGTCCCAAACATGATTGCCTCCCATTTAGTCCGTCTGTTGTTGTGGGGATTCGAATTGAGACTATTTATGAATTTTGACTCTGGGCCTCGTGAAAGTTGACTGTTTTGGGCCTGGATGAATGCCTGTTTTGGGGCCCAAGGTTCCGCACCTTACTAGCCTTTTTGGGCTCATGGACTTTGTGTTAAGCTTGTTTCATTTTCTGAAATCGAGTGTTAAGTTTTATTGGTGTCATCACCAATCCATTCTTGATATTCGACTACAGTGTAGACAATCGTAGGATATTCCCAGCATCGCTCCTTTATTGTCGCTTCTGGAAATTGGTTCGAGGCACGCCATGAAATACAATTAGATAATGAATCACATATGGCCCTCATGAATTAATTTAGAGATGCTTTAATTAGGCTAAATTAAGGTGCGCCGCGCCAAATAAAATTACGAATTGCGTGGCCCTCTTTAATCATGTCCTTAAAAATTTTAGAATACAAGGCGTCCCATTTAGCTAATTTTCATGGCCCTCGCAAAGTTAACAACGCGTAGTTGCTTTAGGCGCGCATTTAATAATGTTACTTTCCTAAATTCGGGTGTGCATTTCATGTGACCCAAATCCAGATCCCAAAACGTTGAATAAGATGTGTTCCGGATTGCGGGTGCATTTCATGTGACGCGATCCAAAGACATATTTTAAACTACATTCAACATTCTTTAAAAATCGAATAAAAGCGGTTAAAAGCTAAAATTTGCACATAGGTTCAAAATATATTAAAATCAGATAATTAAGCCGAATATGACAGTTGAGCAACTGTGCTAGAACCACGGAACTCGGGAATGCCTAACACCTTCTCTCGGGTTAACAGAATTCCTTGCTCGGATTTCTGGTTCGCGGACTGTTAAACAGAGCCATTCTTTTCCTCGATTCAGGATTTTAAACCGGTGGCTTGGGATACCATAAATCTCCCAAGTGGCTACTCTGAATCTTTTAATAAATAAATCCCATTTCGATTATCACTTTAAGTTGGAAATAACTCACTTTATTATACCCCTTTCCGGGGGTGTAGTGAGAAAAAGGAGGTGTGACAGCTCTGGCGACTCTGCTGGGGAAAAGAACCCAGAACTTTTGGCTTAGGGTTCAGAATTCGAGCTTAGAATAATTTTTATATTTGGCTTTATCGGATTTTTGTTACATGTTTGGGCCTAATGTTCTAAGTGTTGCTATTACCGCTTAGATATTTTGTGAACTATATATAAACTGCTACGAAATCCATCTTCTCTCCGAGTCTCCTAAATCATGAAGAAGGGTGCACTTCGTGTGACTTCTTTTCTGTCTAGAGTCCAATCCCATTTTAGAACGAGGTTCGGATAAGTTGCTAAGCCGGTGAAGCTTCTGTATTTCTGGTACGCTGTTTCTCCCTCGGCTTGAGCTGTCCGCTCGGGTCAGCCAGGTCTAGTACAACAAACCTAGGTTTTGAACCTAGAATAACTCATTCTCATGCCGGATCCCTAGTAGGAACGTTTGCTGGCATCATGTGCATTTGACTTAGGAGACTCAACACAGGGGTTGGGTCCGTCTAGGACAGGTGACCTGAAAAGAAAAGACCATCTTGATGCATCCTATGTGCTACATATTGCATTTATTAAAGGGTAAAAGGGTCATTTGGCGGATCAATGATAGCTGAGGGCAAATGAAAAATAAAGAGAAAAAAATTCAACAAAAAAAAGAAGAGAGATTTTGCACTTTTTCATCATTTTTCGAAAAGCAAAAAATCAAAAAAAAAAGAGAAAAAAAAATCCAAAAAGATTTTGCATGTTTCATCATTTTTCAAGAAAAAGCAAAAAAAAAATATGTTTCTTAAATTAGTTGTTTTTAAATTCTCGCCCGTATCCAATCTGCCCGAACTAAGCATACCTGTTTCTCATCTTTCGAGGCGTGATACGTAGACAACCCACATAGGATTCGGTCTTCCTAGTAAGCTTAGGTTTTTGGCTTTGCGGGGTCTTAGCCAAATTTTACAATTCTAGCCATCTTTTGGTTAAATAAGTCATTTTGCAAAAATAATCGCAACCATGTCTTGCATGTGTCTAATAGGGAATGTTATTGTCGCACATATTATTGGTTTAAGTTTTCTCATACAGGTGTGAATTTACTAACCGGAGCCTGAGCAGGAAAAATACCCCAGGACCGCTGCATTCAGGAGCTGCTTAAGGAGATTTATTTTGATTTTTATTTTTAGTTATTTTTGAGTATTTCTTTTTATATATCGTCTTTTACTTTCTAAATTTTGTACAGTGATGTCAAGTTTTTTTATTGTACTTTTTATTTTATATATTACAAGGTGTGGTGTAATTCAAAAATCAAAAAAAAAAAGGGAGATGTTGCATTTTATATTTCCGTTATAAGTTTTCTTTAGAATACTAGTTCTAGAAATTCAAAAAAAAATTTTGAGGTTGTTCTTCCTTTAGGCAATTAATATCTAAGACTTAAAATAAATTATTTTTATTTTTCCTTAAGTATATTAGGAACAAAATTCAAAAAAAAAAAAAATCTTTTAGTACTTCTTCTTTAAAAGCTTTCTTTAATGTGTTAATTCCAAAATTCAAAAAAAAAAGATTTTCTTTTGAGGTGTTTCTTTGGAAAATTAGTGAAAAAAAGAAAAAAAAAAGTTCTTTCATTTTCAATAGAACTTTAGGATATCCTACATAGAAAAAAAATATACTTTATCTTTGTTTATAATTAGAAATTCTTCTTTAGGCGATCAAAATTGAAATCCAAAATCATTTTTGTTTTATCTTCTTCATTGCTTTCAAATCTTGAATCAGGATTTCAAATGAAACTCCAACACATTTTTCTTTGGTTTATTGTTTGGACTTCATTTTAGAAAAAAAAAGAATCAAATTTTTTTTTTGTCTCTTGTAGGATTTTTCCCTAATAATTTCCATAGAATGTTTGTTTCAAAACAAAAAAAAAAACATGCCCGTTAAGCTTGAGTTTAGAATAGGTCATAGAACATTAAGTCTAGAAAATTTAAAAAAAAATAATTTGCTTCTTTCATTCCTCTTTTCTCATCAGAGTAGTCATTAAGGTAAAAAAGAAAAAAGAAAAAAAAAGAGAATATTAGTTTGTTTACTTTATTCCCGTTTTTTCAGAACTACGCAAAGATATGATTCATGCGAGGTCATGATACGTAGGCAACATACATAGGGTTCGATCAAAATATTTTTTTAATTAAAAGAAAAAGAAAAAGGAAAAAAGGAAAAAAGGAAAAAAAGAATAAAAAAGAAAAGAAAAAAGGGTGAAATTATGGGACGTGAGAAATGACAGGAAAGAAAAGAGTGATAATTAGAAGAAAAAAAAAAGAAAAAAAATGATCAAGCAAGTGCTAGAAAAGCAAAGAAAAGAGAGGATTGAAATGAATAAATTGGGATGATGCCAACTAACCTTCGTACCCTCGAAGTCATTTTAGAACTGATAACTGTGGCTAGGTGTTTTTTAGTTGTTAAATGCTCTAACGCTAACATGATGACTTCATTTGGTTCCTCTTTGTTCTCCTCATTATAGCAGAAGGGTGGTTGGTTTGTGGTTCTAAGGTAACTCGTCCATACAACACAAGGTCAAAGGGCAAGGTAGCAATGGCTAGCAAAAACTCAGGCACAAGAGTTGTTGACCCGTCAAGGGAGTTTGTGGAGTTGGAGTCTGAATTGAAAGAGGAGGTTCAAAGGGTGAAACAACAGATGGCAGAAATGTATCAGTCTTGGATCAGGGGGCACCCTCCACCTTCATTCCCCACTAACTACACTGAAAACCCTGCAAGTATTCCACCACTATCACAAATCTAGGTTCCCCCTGCTGCTGATATCTCCCCACGACATTTTCACACTATACCCGCCAAACCCACCTCATATCCCACTCCTTTGGCCACTCATGCTATTGTAGCTCCTCTTCCAGCTACTTTTCCTTGATCCTCTAACAAGACTGTGTTCAAAGTCCTCGATGCCCAACACTATGCTCCAAAACCAACTTTCAAAGTCTCAGATCCATACTCTCTCGCTCCTCATTTTGAGGCTCCTGGTAAAACCGAAAAGCCTGGTAAGGCAGTGGAGCAAGATGAGATATCCAGGAAGGTGAAAATCTTAGAGCAGTCTTTACGAAACATGCAAGGGATAGGGAGCCAGATGAGCGTGGCTTACAAAGACTTGTGCTGGTTTCCTGACGCCCAAATTCCTGTTGGGTTTAAGATACCAAAGTTTGATTTATATGACGGGCACGGAGATCCCGTGGCTCATTTGAGAGGTTAATGCAGTAAGATGAGAGGCGTCGGTGGGAAAGACAAAGTATTGATGACGTATTTCAGTCAGAGTCTGAGTGGGGCAGCTCTAGAGTGGTACACCCGCCAAGATGCTAACATGTGGTACACGTGAGATGATATAGCTCAGGCCTTTGCTAGGCACTTTCAGTATAATATAGAAATCGTCCCGGATCGCAGGTCACTCGCCAAGATGGAAAAGAGGCCTAATGAAAGCTTTAGGAGTACGGGCTCAGATGGAGAGAGCAAGCTGCCAGAGTCGATCCCCCAATGAATGAAAAAGATATGGTCGATTACTTTCTTCAAGCTCAAGAACCAACTTACTTTGGTAATTTGATCACGGTTGTGGGTAGGCCTTTTAATGATGTGGTAAAAATGGGAGAAATGGTAGAAGATGGGTTGAAGTCTAGCAAGATCATGAGTGATTCTGCTTTAAAAGCCACAACACAAGCAATTCATAACGATACAGGAAGCTTGCTGGGTCAGAAGGAACACGATGATGTTGCCATGGTTGTTTCAGAGTCATGACATGGACCGAAGGGTCCACCTCACCAATATACCCAGCCTCAACTCCAACCCCAAACCTATCCCCGAGCTCCATATAATCCACCTCAGTATTATCCTCCGAACAATGTCCAGTCATATGTCTAACCACCAGGTCACTCCCTATGGTGAGCACCAGCACCCCATAATGCATTCTTGCCTTCACAACATTTTTGAGCACCCAACAATCCTAGAAAATAGGGGCGGGGAAGAGAACAAAGGCAAAGAAATAGTTTCACGCCAATTGGGGAGTCCTACACAAGCTTGTTTGAAAAGTTAAAGCATTCTGGCGTGATTGAGCCGCTCCTCGGCTATACTCCAGACCCATATGCAAAAGGCTTTGATCCTACTATACGATGCATGTACCACTCTAATGTCCAAGGGCATAGCATTGAAGATTTTCGTTCTTTGAAAAGGGAAACAGAAAGAATGATTCAAGAAGGGGTAATTGTGATCAATGACAGTGACAGCGAGCATGCGAATCCTCTAGGGAACTTGCTGACTAAAGTTAATGGTTTTGGCGATATTGATGTGGAATCCAGTGGCTAAGATGCTGTGCTTGGTAATTGGAAAGACGCTCTATCTCTTGGCTAGCTGGAGAGGAGTCTTGGTGGCTTATTTTGTTGTCATTTATGTTGTCCGGGTTATTTTCAGGGTTGTAATCTGGATATTGTCTTGTGATTCAAACCTTTCTATCCTTTTATTTTTCCTAGTTCGTTTTTTTGTAATACTCGTTTAGTGTTGTCTAGGGTAGTTCCAGGGTTGTAGCCCTAGTTTAGTTTGCTTGTTTGTTTTTCAAACCTTTTCACCATCTGTCTAATGCAACTTTCTATTATTTCTAGTCATTTTTGTTTAGTTTTCTTTTCTTTTTACAATTCTTTGCCCCGATGGCTCTAGTGACATGACATGCAAGCATAATTCTCAGTCTGGGCTAAAAAGTTAGTTTAGTCATGAAGCAATGAAACAATTTTGAAGATGATAGGGACATTTGAGGGAAATAGATAAATAAATTTTGAGATCACTTCAAGCCCGAATTCTGTGAAACTGGGGCAGATAGAGCATAAATAAACCCTATTGAAATGGATCTTGTCGCATCAGGTTGAAGCTAGAAGCAAGTTTGCCAAATTGACAGGGGCCGTTCGTGGTAAGGAGAGTGAGAGTTTTGTCCAATGGTGCTTTGTATTCAACAGATGTAGAAGGTGAATGTGTGGATGTGGTTATCAAGTCTGGTACAATCAAAGGTGTTACAAATGTTTTCCTTGGTTTGTTTAATTGTGTTGTTTGTACTTGGCATGTTTTCGGGATTGGAATGATGAAGGCATTTTGTTCTGCTATCTAAACACTTTATCCTTCGTTACCTCTTTGAGCCTTATTTATTTCCCTTCAAACCCCTCTTTTGGAATCCGTAGCAAAGATCAGAAACGCAAGTGCAAAAGATAAGTAAAGGAAAAGAGAGAAAAGAAAAATGAAAATGAGAAAAAGGAGAAGAAAATGAAAAAAAAAGAAGAACCACAAAACAAAAAAAAGAGAAAGAAGGAAGAAAGAAAAGAAAAAGAAAATAAAGAGAAAGGAGAGAATCACAACAACAAAGCAATTACTATGACATGAACTACATTCGACCTGATTCCTTTTTAGGATACGTAGGCAGCCTCACGATTCGGTCCCATCAAAAATAAAATCCAAAAATCCCCAAGCAAGAAACTGGGGCAGAAGTTGTGGTTATGTAAAAGATTTGATTCCAAAAGTTGTAAGTTTGAACCCATTCAAGTTGTTTCGAGCCCGTGATACCCTTTCTTTCTAACTCTATCCAAAAGCCCACATTACGGTCCAAAGAAAGACCTTTCGACCAGTCTTCGAGAGATGCCAAGTCGAGCAAGTAGAGATGATTCATATCAGGGGCAACACTCCATTTTGAACAAAGAGAAGAACAAAATGAGAGAGTCTTATCGGTGAAAACCTTCACACGCTCTATAAGGCGACGGTAACTTGAGAGAAAGAACAAAATGAGAGAGGTTTGATGGTGAAAACCCTTCGGGCACTACAAGTCGAATAAGGATCGTGAATCAGATTGAAAAATCAGAGCATTGAAGCCCAGTTTCATGGCGAAGAGGTGCAATAAGAGTGAACATCGGACTTGCTTGACAGAATAGGCCACATGTGCATGTCATGGTCATTAGAGTTGTTATCCACATCTGATAGGTTTCTACTTTGTAGTTTCTTGTTTGGAATCGTCCCTTTCCATTGTCATTTACTCTGTTTCTTTTGTCTTAATTCCTCTTCCTGAGTCTATTTGGTCAGAACAAGTGAGAAATGACTTCAAAAATTTGCCACCAGCTTTCCAATTGCACAAAATGCGATCTGGCTAGCACATCAAAGTGTTATAAGTCAGGAAAGAACAACGTGCGCACTGAGTTGGTACCAATCAACATGCTTTGGGATTCATGTGAAATACAAAGGTTTGGTATATATCAATTCATGAACAATGCAACATATAGAGGATGTTGGGTGAACAGGTCAAAGGTATTCTCCGTGATGAGGTTGACAGAGAAAGTGGTTAACTAATGACCAGCAAGGTCTTCCAAGTGGAAATCAAAGATATCATAGCAAGTGAAGGAGCAATAGACCTCAAGGCCAAGGCCAATAGTTTAAGTCAAGAAAGAACAACATACGCACTGAGTGGGCGGCAATTGACGCGCTTTGGGATTCATGTGAAACAAAAGGGTTTGGTAAATGTCAGTTCCTGAGCAATGCAACTGATAAAGGGTATTGGGTCTAGACGGAGAAGAGGTATTTTCTGTGATAAGGGTGAAAGAGAAATTGGTTAGTCAATAAGCAAGCAATGTATTTCAAGGTGAAATCAAAGTTATCATGGCAAGTGAAGGAACAGTCACCGCAAAGTCAAGGCCACAAACCAACCACCATGTTTAAACTCACAAGTTTTCTTTGTCTGAAATAAAGACGGAAGCTATATTCATATCAAAGCTAGGAAGCTTGAAATTTTTAGGTGTAATTCCCCAATATTACTTACGCAAAGGCTATTGAAAAGATCACACATCACCCCTAGGAAAAACACTTCCTAGTATGGGTTTTCAAGTCATATTTTGTTTTACCATTTAGGAGACGCACTTCCTAATTTGGGTCATATGAGTTTGAGTCACTGAGTTTTTACCCCTAGGAGACGCACTTCTTAGTCTGGGTCTTTCAGGATACACCTGTAGGAGACGCACTTCCTAAATTGAGATTTCATTCATAGGAGACGTACTTCCTAGTCTGGTTTATTGAAGTTTCACCTCTAGGAGACGCACTTCCTAGTCTAGGTTTTTCAGGGTTATACTGCTTAAGAGACGCACGTCCTAAATTGAGTTTCACCCCTAGGAGATGCACTTCCTAGTTTTGGATCATTTAAGTTTATTCCTAGGAGACGCACTTCCTAGCTTGAATCAATGAAATTTCACCCCTAGGAGACGCACTTCCTAGTTTGAGTCATTTAGATTCTACCCATATGAGATGCACTTCCTAGTTTGAGTCATTGAAATTCTACCCATATAAGACGCACTTCCTAGTTTGAGTCATTGAGATTTTACCCATAGGATACGCACTTCCTAGTTTGAGTCATTGAGATTTTACCCATAGGAGACGCACTTCCTAGTTTGAGTCATTGAGAATTTACCCATAGGAGACGCACTTGCTAGTTTGCGTCATTGAGATTTTACCCATAGGAGACGCACTTCCTAGTTTGAGTCATTGAGATTTTACCCATAGGAGACGCACTTCCTAAGTTGATTTACACCTGTAGGAGATGCACTTCCTAAATTTCTAAGTTTTTCTTTTAGGAGACGCACTTCCTAGTTTGAGTCATTGAAGTTACACCTATAGGAGACGCACTTCCTAAATTGATAGTTCATTTATAGGAGATGCACTTCCTAATTAGGTTCATTGAAGTTTTACCCATAGGAGACGCATTTCCTAAATTAAGAGTTCATTCATAGGAGACACACTTCCTAGTTTTAGTCACTGAAGTTTTTGCCCCTAGGAGACGCACTTCCTAGCCTTGGTCATTTAAATTCACCCCTAGGAGATGCACTTCCTAGTTTGGTTCATTCAGGTTTTATTTTAGCAGACGCATTTTCTAGTCAAAGTTTTTGGTTTTACTCGTAGGAGATGCACATCCTAGTCTAGTCTTTAGTTAACTCTCATCACTGCATCAGTAGTATAAGTAGTTTACAATTTTTCTAACAACTCACAAATCTTCCTAGTGTAAACTGGTGCAGAAAATTTTCTTTGTTTTTGTCTGTTTTGTTGAAGTCACGAGCCCGCCTGGAGAACAGAGGCATACATTTCAAGTTTTAGAAGTCAGGAGCCCTCATGGAGAACAAAGGAATACATTTCAATTTTCAGCAATCAGGAGCCCACCTGGAGAACAAGGGAATACATTTCAAGTTCAGCAATCAGGCGCCCACCTGGAGAACAAGGGAAGTACGATTCAAGTTTTAGCTTTCAAATTTTTAGTAGTATTTGGTAACATGATGCGTCAAGCCAACAATCTTGGCAGAAAGTTTTCTTTGTTTGTCTATTTTGTTGAAGTCAGGAGCCCACCTGGACAACAAGGGAATACATTTCAACATTCGGCAGTCAGGAGCCCACCTGGAGAACAAGGGAATACATTTCAAGTTCAGCAATCAGGCGCCCACCTGGAGAACAAGGGAAGTACGATTCAAGTTTTAGCTTTCAAATTTTTAGTAGTATTTGGTAACATGATGCGTCAAGCCAACAAACTTGGCAGAAAGTTTTCTTTGTTTGTCTATTTTGTTGAAGTCAGGAGCCCACCTGGACAACAAGGGAATACATTTCAACATTCGGCAGTCAGGAGCCCACCTGGAGAACAAGGGAATACATTTCAAGTGCAGCAGTCAGGAGCCCACCTGGAGAACAAGGGAATAAATTTCAAGTTCAGCAATCAGGCATCCACCCGGAGAAGAGGAAAACATATCAGATTACAATTCAAGCCGGAAACAAATAGATTCCATCGGAAAAATACAAGACAACAAGGCAACAAGAAATACAAGAGCAAGTTTGAAGACATAGATAGGACTTTTGTAATTCATAGATTATAGCGTAGTCTAGCTTCTTTTCATTTTGACATGGTGTAATAAGGGGGTTCAGTAAGAAGTAGCAGCAGCAACAACAACAGTGAAACCGCAGCTTCATGGTAGTCCCAGCTACGAGACCTTCCCGAAGTACACTGACCTGATTCCTTTTTAGCCGAGGATATGTAGGCAGCATCCGAAGTAGGGTGCGATCAAATATTTCAAAAAATGCTTCACACGGAGTATTCAAACGGACAAAAATCACTCGTATCTGCTCACTTATCTTTGCACGAGAACTCTTCGTGTTTCCAAGCAAAGAGGGGCAGCTGTGAGCACGTGATTTTTGCCCTATAGGAATTATTCCCATAAATTCAAAACAAAATAATTTCTTTCAGTGTTCGCAATTTTGTGGACTTTTGTGGCATTTTCTGGTAATTGTTTGCATTCGTTTGTGCACGTTTATTTTATTTAATCAACAAAAATACAAAAAATGGTTCCATGAGCATTTAGGAGTTAGTTGTGCATTCTAAGAATTAATTAATAATTAGGTTGTTTTCATAAAAAAGAAAGTCACAAAAATGGCTCGTTTTAACTTTTAATTGTCATAACTATTTTCTAAATTAGGACTTAATTAATTTTTAAGAAAGGCAATAGGTTAGTTTTGAATTTAAATTAGGTTTTTACTTTTTGTCTTTAACAAATTCTGAAAAAGGAAAATAAAGGAAGAAAATTGAAAAGGAAAATAAAAGAAATCCAAATTGGGCCATTTTAATTTAATTCCCAGCCCAAACAATTTCCCACCAGAACCCGTCCCAACCAGGCCCAATCCTGCTCAGAACCCGGTCCAGCTCCACCCCTTACTAAACGATGTCGTTTCGCCTAGGATAGATCCCAGCCGTCGAGGTTCTTTGATCGAACGGCTAGGAAGTTGGGTTAAATTAATATAAGAGTGTCCAAACGAACTCCCCCCCCCCCCCCCCCCCCCCCCCCCATTTCGTCTCTTTCTGAGACCAACTCCCTTGAACCCTAGCTAAGCTGCCCCCAAATCCCCACCGTCTCCGGTGGCGGCGCCACCGTAAACCATCGCCAAATTAACAACCCTTGACCACCACAACCCCTTCTTCCTTAATCCATGGCCAGTTTCCTTAAAATCACCCCTGAACTCCTCAAATATCAAATCTAAAATCAGAGCCCTAAATCCAAAAATGCAAGTCAGCCAGTTGGACAAAGATTTGGGATCGGATTGGACTTTGGTCTCATGTTTTCATCGAGAAAATGTGATTAAGGTCTTATTCAGCCAGAAATCGGATTATTCAAAGGGTCGTTCAAGTTTTGTTATTCTCCTATTCCGGACAGGTATTTTCAAGGCCTTCTTCTCCGTTTCTTTTCCTTTATCTTCTTCTCTGTTTCTTCTCCTTTCTCTCTATGTTTCACTCATTTACTCGCATAATGGATTTGGGGTCATAGTCCGGCCATTGATTTTAGTCCAGTTGATTGTCATGGTTTGACCTGTTTAATTTTTGGTTTCATCAAATTCTCAATATCAGGAACTTGTAATTTCCCCAGCCCATTTGCTTTTCATTTTGTTTGTTTCCAATTAAGGCTTGGGCTCCGAAGGTCAAGAGCCCATAGAGGGGAAAGTCAGGTCGGGTTGTTCAGCCTATAGATTATGTGGGTTTGGGTTTAATTTGACCCATGAATTGAGCAGTAATTAGCAGGGCACTTGGGGGGTAGTTTAGATACTTGGGGTTGGGGAATCTTTCATAACAGATTTGGAAACTTCTAGCATATGGGTTAGTTTGATGTTCTGGTTTTTGGATAACTGAAACAAGTTAGAAATTGGGGGTTACCTAAGCTAAAAACCAAAACTCTAGAGGAACTAAGGGTGCAAAATTAATTCAGCAGGGCTGCCCTATGGTTGAGCCTATATAAGGCACTATTCTTGCCTTTCAAGCAAAGAATTAGGGAGTAAAAAATATACAAAAGTTTGGCTGCTAGAACCAAAAGTTTTTTTTTACTATTTTATTGAAATTTTCCTGGAATTCTGAAGGTTTTCAGTCCTAAAATAATCTCTGAACATCAGAAGCTTGAAATGAGTTGAGTAGGTCGGGTATTGAAGTGTTTGGGGTCAGCTTTAGCTAAGACATTGATGGCTGGTTTTCATTGATGCCATTGCTGGATCAATTTTGGGTTTGAAATTAGTTTTTTTTTTCTTAATCGTTTCTGGGTGGATATTTGCCTGCTGAACCTTGTCTCTGCTACTGTTGATTACTGCTGATCCTCTCATCCCTTTGTTATTTTTGCTTGCCAAGTAACTCTCAAACCATATGAGGGCTGAATGGTGGAATGACTTGGTGTATCTGTAGTGAAGCTTGCACTTTTATTTGCTTTGCTTCTATTCTGTAAACTTAGTAAAGAATGAAATAGATCAGGGTGATGGCCCATGTTGAAGTATGACACGTTTGAATCTCATGAATTGCTCAGTGTTTGGTTTAGTAATGGGTTGCAGTAGTTTATTTCAGATATGGGATTATTGAACTCTTTGCTAATTGTTAGTTTCAGTAGTATAGCTTGATCTGCAATTTATATTAGTTGAAGGCAGTATTTGATTTGAAGACTATCTGATTTTCTCACTGATTCAGTGTGTGCGAACTGGATATTTTTCTAATAGTTTGGCCAAGCAGTAATACTATGACTTCTGTTGTTCCTGGGACTTAAGTTGTATTGGTAATGATTCCTTTCAAATGTTGCAAAGTTTGTTAGCATGCTAGTAGTGTATTGTTAGCTCTTCTTACATATGTATTAGGGTCCTTGAGTCGTTAAAAGCATTCGTCAAACAAATCAGTTTACCATTTCTAGTTTGTCTCTTCCTTTGGAAAATATAGAGTCATGATAATTTGCTTAGCATGCCTATTTGAATCAAATGCTACGTGAGTTGGTAATCGCCAGATTGTAACTCTAAAATGATGGATAGTTAGTACATTGTTATAATTGAAACATATTTCACCATGCAACATATGCAAGGGTTCCAAATGGTTCTTCATTTATGACTCATGGGATGTTAGTATTTGTGTGTAATTCCGTTTTTTAATGCTAATTTGTGTTGGGGTATGCATTGGGCTTTCCACCTTGTCCCAAACATGATTGCCTCCCATTTAGTCTGTCTATTGTTGTGGGGATTAGAATTGAGACTATTTATGAATTTTGACTCTGGGCCTCGTGAAAGTTGACTGTTTTGGGCCTGGATGAATGCCTGTTTCGGGGCCCAACGTTCCGCACCTTGCTAGCCGTTTTCCGCTCATGGACTTTGTGTTAAGCTTGTTTCTTTTTCTGAAATTGAGTGTTAAGCATTCACAACATTTTAGGGCACCCAACAATCCAAGAAAATAGGGGCACGGAAAAGAACAAAGGCAAGGAAATAGTTTCACGCCAATTGGGGAGTCCTACACAAGCTTGTTTGAAAAGTTAAAGCATTCTGGCCTGATTGAGCCGCTCCTCGGCTATACTCCAGACCCATATGCAAAAGGCTTTGATCCTACTGTACGATGCATGTGCCACTCTAATGTCCAAGGGCATAGCATTAAAGATTGTCGTTCTTTGAAAAGTGAAATAGAATGAATGATTCAATAAGGGGTAATTGTGATCAATGACAGTGACAGGGAGCATGCGAATCCTCTGGGGGACTTGCGGACTGAAGTTAATGACAATGAAGTTAATGGTTTCGGCAATATTGATGTGGAATCCAGTGGCTAAGATGTCGTGCTTGGTAATTGGAAAAACGCTCCATCTCTTGGCTAGCTGGAGAGGAATCATGGTGGCTTATTTTGTTGTCATTTATGTTGTCCGGGTTATTTTCAGGGTTGTAATCCCGATATTGTCTTATGATTCAAACCCTTCTATCCTTTTATTTTGCCTAGTTCATTTTTTCGTAGTACTCGTTTAGTGTTGTGTGGGGTTGTTCCAGGGTTGTAACCCTAGTTTAGTTTGCTTGTTTGTTGTTCAAACCCTTTCACCATCTGTCTAATGCAACTTTCTATTATTTCTAGTTATTTTTGTTTAGTTCTCTTTTCTTTTTACAATTCTTTTCCCTGTTGGCTCTAGTAACATGACATGCATGCGTAATTCTCAGCCTAGGCTAAAAAGTTAGTTTAGTCATGAAGCAATAAAATAATTTTGAAGATGATAGGGACATTTGAGGGAAATAGGTAAATGGATTTTGAGATCACTTCAAGCCTGAATTCTGTGAAACTAGGGCAGATAGAGCATAAAGAAACCTATTGAAATGGATCGTGTCGCATCAGGTTGAAGCTGGAAGCAAGTTTGCCAAATTGACAGGGGTCGTTTTTGGTAAGGAGTAAGAGAGTGTTGTCCAATGGTGCTTTGTATTCAATATATGTAGAAGGCGAATATGTGGATGTGGTTATCAAGTCTGGTACAATCAAAGGTATTACAAATGTTTTCCTTGGTTTGTTTAATTGTGTTGTTTGTACTTGGCATGTTTTGGGGATTGGAATGACGAAGGCATTTTGTTCTGCTATCTAAATACTTTATCCTTTGTTACCCCTTTAATCCTTATTTATTTCCCTTCAAACCCCTCTTTTGGAATCAATAGCAAAGATCAGAAACACAAGCGCAGAAGATAAGTAAAGGAAAAGAGAGAAAAGAAAAATAAAAATGAAAAAAAAGGAGAAGAAAATGAAAAAAAAAAAGAAAAGAAAGAAAAGAAGAACAACAACACAACAAAAAGAGAAAGAAGGAAAAAAGAAAAGAAAAAGAAAAGAAAGAGAAAGGAGAGAATCACAACAACAAAGCAATTACTATGACATGAACTACGTTCGACCTGATTCCTTTTAAGGATACGTAGGCAACCTCACGGTTCGGTCCCATCAAAAATAAAATCCAAAAGTCCCCAAGCAAGAAACTGGGTCAGAAGTTGTGGTTATGTAAAAGATCTTATTCCAAAAGTTGTAAGTTTGAACCCATTCAAGTTGTTTCGAGCCCGTGATACGCTTTCTTTCTAACTCTATCCAAAAGCCCACATTACGATCCAAAGAAAGACTTCCGACCAGTCTTCGAGAGATGCCAAGTCGAGCAAGTAGAGATGATTCATATCAGGGGAAAAACTCCGTTTTGAATAAAGAGAAGAACAAAATGAGAGAGTCTTATCGGTGAAAACCTTCACACGCACTATAAGGTGAATGTAAGTTGAGAGAAAGAACAAAATGAGAGAGGTTTGATGGTGAAAACCCTTCGGGCACTACAAGTCGAATAAGGATCGTGAATCAGATTGAAAAATCAGAGCAATGAAGCCCAGTTTCACGGCGAAGAGGTGCAATAAGAGTGAACACCGGACTTGCTTGACAGAATAGGCCACATGTGCATGTCGAGGTCATTAGAGTTGTTATCCACATCTGATAGGTTTCTACTTTGTAGTTTTTTGTTAGGAATCATCCCTTTCCATTGTCCTTTACTCTGTTCCTTTTGTCTTACTTCCTCTTCCTGAGTCTATTTGGTCAGAACAAGTGAGAAATGACTTCAAAAATTTGCCACCAGCTTTCCAATTGCACAAAATGCGATCTGGCTGGCACATCAAAGTGTTATAAGTTAGGAACGAACAATGTGCACACTGAGTTGGTAACAATCAACATGCTTTGGAATTCATGTGAAATACAAAGGTTTGGTATATATCAATTCATGAACAATGCAACAGATAGAGGATGCTGGGTGAACAGGTCAAAGGTATTCTCCGTGATGAGGTTGACAGAGAAAGTGGTTAACCAATGACGAGCAAGGTCTTCCAAGCGGAAATCAAAGATATCACAGCAAGTGAAGGAGCAATAGACCTCAAGGCCAAGGCCAACAGTTTAAGTCAAGAAAGAACAGCATACACACTGGGTGGGTGGCAATTGACGTGCTTTGGGATTCATGTGAAACAAAAACGGTTTGGTAAATGTCAGTTCATGAGCAATGCAACAGAAAAAGGTATTGGGTCTAGATGAAGAAGAGGTATTGTGACGACCCAAAGGGTCATCACCGTATTTCTCCCTTTTTCTGCGCTTCTGAGGCTTTTAAAACCTCACTTTTAGTTTCCTCGATTTGCGTACACAGTCCGGGCGCGCAGCCGGAAAGCTTTTATGTTAAAATATGTGAAATCTATGGAAAATTTGAAGAATTTTGATATTAATATTGTTAAAGTTGACTTCGGTCAACATTTTGGGTAAACGGACCCGGACCCATGATGTGACGGTCCCAGAGGGTCCGTAGAAAAATATGGGACTCAAGCGTATTTCCAGAATCGAAATTCGAGGTCCCGAGCCCGATAAGTGAATTTTTGAAAGAAATTGTTATTCTGAAAATGATATGGAATTTTAAAAAGAAAATGAGTTAGAAAATATAGGTATCGGGCTCGTATTTTGGTTCTGACGCCCGGTATAGGTCTTAAATAGCATTAAGCACTTCCTGTGAAATTTGGTCGAAATCAGACATCGTTTGACGTGTTTCGGACCTAAATATCTAAAGTTAGAAGTTTAAGAAGTTTGAAATGAAAATGATGATTTTGGGGCTTGATTCGTTGATTTTGATGTTATTTTAGCGATTTGATCGCTCGAGTAAGTTCGTAGGATGTTGTTAAGTTAGTGTTTGTGTTTGGTTAGAAGCCCCGAGGGCTCGGGAGTGGTTCGGAGGTGGTTCGTGTTAGTTTTACACTTAGAAAACATAGCAGATTTCTGCAATTTTTGCATAGCAAGCTTCTTCTTCGCGTTCGCGTTCGCGTTCGCGTCCAGGTAACGCATTCGCGTAGCTTCAGCTGCCTCCCTTCTTCGCGTTCGCGGACTAGTCCACGCGTTCGCGTAGCCCCTTCAGATCCTTCAACGTGTTCGCATCAGCACACTCACGTTCGCGTAGGCTATCTTCCCAAGACCCCAATTTTCCTTCTTCGCGTTCGCATCACACCTTCGGGAACGCGATATACCCCAGTTCCCCTTCTTCGCGAACGCGACCTCTGTGTCGCAAACGCATAGAACAAAATTGCTTCAGTGATTTATTTTAAAAATAAAACACTTCATTTCGGGATTCTTCACTTCTTCTCACGAGCTCTCTCTTCCATCAAGCCTTAGGACTCCATTGAAGCTCTCCTCTTCCAAGACCTTTTGGGTAAGTAATTCCCCACTTAATTCCTTCACTTTTCTTCAGTAATTAGTGAATTCCTAAGCTTAAAATCATGAAATCAAGTAGAAATTAGGGCTTTGGGGTAGAGTTAGGTTTTTGGGAATTTTGGGTGATTCAACCTCGATTTGGGGTCGAATCTTAAAACAAATTATATATTTGAACTCGTGGGGTTATGGGTGACTAGGTTTTGGTCTGAGCCTCGTGTTTGGACCATGTGGGCCCGGTGTCGAATTTTGGTATTTTAGGAAGAATGCTAGAAAACTCATTTCTAGGCTATGGGATTATGTTGTTGAGCCCTAATTGATATTATTGAATTAATTATGCCTCAATACCATTGTTTCGGAGTTAGATTGTAGAGGAAAGGCGGTATTGGAGAGTTGATTGTTATTTTTTGGACCGAGGTAAGTGTTTGATCTAACTTTGGATTGAGGGAATAGGAGTAGAGTCTTATTTGCTAATTGCTATTTGTCGAGTACGATGTATAGGAATGGTGACGAGTATCTATACACCGGTGTCGAGCATGACCGTGAGTCCTGAATTGCTAAAATTATCGAATTCTAAATGGTTGTTTATGAGGACTTGGTTGGAAATCTTTAAACACTGAGCCGGTAATTGTTGAGGCTGAGCATTGATTTAAATATGCTAAGTAGAAATTGAATAAGTTTGGTTATAGCTGGATCTCCCTTGCCGGGATAGTTTATTATATTATCTTGTTTCCTTGCCGGGATTATGTTGTGTATTGTGTTGAAAGAAATGGGATCGTGTGGCACGCCGACCACTTATATGTTATGAAATGGGATCGTGTGGCACGCCGACCAATTATATATTATGAAATGGGATCGTGTGGCACGCCAACCACTTATATATTATGAAATGGGATCGTGTGGCACGCCGACCACTTATATATTATGAAATGGGATCGTGTGGCACGTCGACCACTTATGTATTATGAAATGGGATCGAGTGGTATGCCTACCACGAGATATTATGAAATGGGAGCGAGTGGTACGCCTACCAAGCGATATTTAGAAAAGGGATCGAGTTGCACGCCTGCAACGAGAGGAGACTGAAACAAGTGAAAGTAGTTTGTTTTCCCTTATTCTGCGTTAGAAGAAATAAGATGTAGTTTCCTTGTTATTTTTGATATTCCGTTTCATCTGCTACCCCTTAAGCATGTTCCCCTCCCAGTTTTAATTGTTTACTTTCCGCTATTATTTTATTGTACTTGTACATATATATCTGCACAGGTTTATCTGGTAGTCTGGTCTAGCCTCGTCACTACTTCACGGGGGTTAGGCCAGGCACTTACCAGCACATGGGGTCGGTTGTGCTGATGCTACACTCTGTGCATCTTTTTGCACAGATCCAGGAGCAACTTTTGGACAGCAGCCGTAGGATTGCCCGGGAGCTGTCTTCAGTCCAGGGACTCACCAGGTAGCCTAGCTGGCGTTCGCAGGCCGAAGTCCCTTCTATGTTCTAGTTTGTTTTCTTTGTTTCGAGACAAACAGTATGTAATATCATTTCAGACTTGTTTTTAGTACTCTATAGCAGTCCGTGAGCTAGTGACACCAGATTTTGGGTAGAGATTCGTCTTAA
>MU672925.1:39987-61458 GCA_026770625.1 Nicotiana glauca
CACTTACCAGCACATGGGGTCGGTTGTGCTGATGCTACACTCTGTGCATCTTTTTGCACAGATACAGGAGCAGTTTTTGGACAGCAACAGTAGGATTGCCCGGGAGCTGTCTTCAGTCCAGGGACTCATGAGGTAGCCTAGCTGGCATTCGCAGGCCGAAGCCCCTTCTATGTTCTAGTTTGTTTTCTTTGTTTCGAGACAAACAATATGTAATATCATTTCAGACTTGTTTTTAGTACTCTATAGCTGTCCGTGAGCTAGTGACACCAGATTTTGGGTAGAGATTTGTCTTAAACTTCCGCATTTTGATTTCAGTTTTTATAAGCTTAAAGTCTTTCGCTTTTATTTAATTTTTTTCGTATGTTTGCATTGTTGAGAAATTATCAGAGAATGTTTACTGTTTGGCTGGCCTAGCTCCGTTAGTAGGCGCCATCACGACTCCCGATAGTGGGAAATCCGGGTCGTGACAGGTATTTTCTATGATAAGGGTGAAAGAGAAATTGGTTAGTCAATAAGCAAGCAATGTCTTTCAAGGTGAAATCAAAGTTATCATGGCAAGAGAAGGAACAATCACCGCAAAGTCAAGGCCATAAACCAACCACCATGTTTAAACTCACAAGTTTTCTTTGTCTGAAACAGGGACAGAAGCTATATTCATATCAAAGCTAGGAAGCTTGAAATTTTCAGGTGTAATTCCCCAATATTACTTACGCAAAGGCTATTGAAAAGATCACACATCACCCCTAGGAGAAACACTTCCTAGTCTGGGTTTTCAAGTCATATTTTGTTTTAGCATTTAGGAGACGCACTTCCTAGTTTGGGTCATATGAGTTTGAGTCACTGAGGTTTTACCCCTAGGAGACGCACTTCTTAGTTTGGGTTTTTCGGGATACACATGTAGGAGACGCACTTCCTAAATTGAGAGTTCATTCATAAGAGACGCACTTCCTAGTCTGGTTCATTGAAGTTTCACCTCTAGGAGACGCACTTCCTAGTCTAGGTTTTTCAGGTTATACTATTTAGGAGACGCACTTCCTAAATTGAGTTTCACCCCTAGGAGACGCACTTCCTAGTTTTGGATCATTTAAGTTTATTCCTAGGAGACGCACTTCCTAGCTTGAATCATTGAAATTTCACCCCTATGAGACGCACTTCCTAGTTTGAGTCATTGAGATTCTACCCATAGGAGACGCACTTCCTAGTTTGATTCAATGAGATTCTACCCATAGGAGACGCACTTCCTAGTTTGAGTCATTGAGATTCTACCCATAGGAGATGCACTTCCTAGTTTGAGTCATTGAGATTTTACCCATAGGAGACGCACTTCCTAATTTGAGTCATTGAGATTTTACCCATAGGAGACGCACTTCCTAAGTTCATTTACACCTGTAGGAGACGCACTTCCTAAATTTCAAGTTTTTCTTTTAGGAGATGCACTTCCTAGTTTGAGTCATTGAAGTTACACCTGTAGGAGACGCACTTCCGAAATTGATAGTTCATTTATAGGAGACGCACTTCCTAGTTTGGTTCATTGAAGTTTTACCCATAGGAGACGCATTTCCTAAATTGAGAGTTCATTCATAGGAGACGCACTTCCTAGTTTTAGTCACTGAAGTTTTTACTCCTAGGAGACGCACTTCCTAGCCTTGGTCATTTAAATTCACTCCTAGGAGACGCACTTCCTAGTTTGGTTCATTCAGGTTTTATTTTAGCAGACGCATTTGCTAGTCAAAGTTTTTGGTTTTACTCATAGGAGATGCACATCCTAATCTAGTCTTTAGTTAACTCTCATCACTGCATCAGTAGTATAAGTGGTTTACAATTTTTCTAACAACTCACAAATCTTCCTAGTGCAAACTGGGGCAGAAAATTTTCTTTGTTTTTGTCTATTTTGTTGAAGTCAGGAGCCCGCCTAGAGAACAGAGGCATACATTTTAAGTTTCAGCAGTCAGGAGCCCGCCTGGAGAACAAAGGAATACATTTCAAGTTTCAGCAATCAGGAGCCCACCTGGAGAACAAGGAAATACATTTCAAGTTCAGCAATCAAGCGCCCACCTGGAGAACAAGGGAAGTACGATTCAAGTTTTAACTTTAAAATTTTTAGTAATATTTGGTAACATGATGCGTCCAACCACCAAACTGGGGCAGAAAGTTTTCTTTGTTTGTCTATTTTGTTGAAGTCAGGAGCCCACACGGAGAACAAGGGAATACATTTCAAGATTCAGCAGTCAGGAGCCCACCTGGAGAACAAGGGAATACATTTCAAGTGCAGCAGGCAGGAGCCCACCTAGAGAATAAGGGAATAAATTTCAAGTTCAGCAATCAAGCGCCCACCTGGAGAACAAGGAAATACATTTCAAGTGCAGCAGTCAGGAGCCCACCTGGAGAACAAGGGAATACATTTCAAGATTCAGCAGTCAGGAGCCCACCTGGAGAACAAGGGAATACATTTCAAGTGCAGCAGTCAGGAGCCCACCTAGAGAATAAGGGAATAAATTTCAAGTTCAGCAATCAGGCATCCACCCAGAGAAGGGGAAAACATCTCAGATTACAATTCAAGCCGACAACAAATGGATTCCACCGGAAAAATACAAGACAACAAGGCAACAAGAAATACAAGACGAAGTTTGAAGACATAGATAGGACCTTTTTAATTCATAGATCATAGCGTAGTCTAGTTTCTTTTCATTTTGACATGGTGTAATAAGGGGGTACAGTAAGCAGTAGCAGCAGCAACAGCAACAGTAAAACCAAAGCTTCATGGTAGTCCCAGCTACCAGACCTTCCCGAACTACACTAACCTGATTCCTTTTTAGCCGAGGATAAGTAGGCAGCCTCCGAAGCAGGGTGCGGTCAAATCGTTCAAAAAATGCTCCACACGGATTATTTGAATGGGCAAAAATCGCTCGTATCCGCTCACTTATCTTTGCACGAAAACTCTTCGTGTTTCCGAGCAAAGAGGGGCAGCTGTGAGCACGTAATTTTTTCCCTATATGAATTATTCCCATAAATTCAAAACAAAATAATTTCTTTCGGTGTTCGCAATTTTGTGGACTTTCGTGGGATTTTATGGTAATTGTTTGCATTCGTTTGTGCACATTTATTTTATTTAATCAACAAAAATACAAAAAATGGTTGCATGAGCATTTAGGAGTTAGTTGTGCATTCTAAGAATTAATTAATAATTAGGTTGTTTTCATAAAAAAGAAAGTCACAAAAATGGCTCGTTTTAACTTTTAATTGTCATAATTGTTTTCTAAATTAAGACTTAATTAATTTTTAAGAACGGCAATAGGTTAGTTTTGAATTTAAATCAGGTTTTTACTTTTTGTCTTTAACAAATTCTGAAAATGGAAAATAAAGTAAGAAAATTGAAAAGGAAAATAAAAGAAATCCAAATTGGGCCATCTTAATTTAATTCCCAGCCCAAACAATTTCCCACCAGAACCCGCCCCAGCCAGGCCCAATCCTGCTAAGAAACCGGTCCAGCTCCACCCCTTACTAAACGACGATGTTTCGCCAAGGATAGATCCCAGCCGTCGAGGTTCTTTGATCGAACGGCTGGGAAGCTGGGTTAAATTAATATAAGAGTGTCCAAGTGACCCCACCCCCCACCCCCCATTTCATCTCTTTCAGAGACCAACTCCCTTGAACCCTAGCTAAGCCGCCCCCAAATACCCACCGCCTCCGGTGGCGGCGCCACCGTAAACCATCGCCAAATTAACACCCCTTGACCACCACAACCCCTTCTTCCTTAATCCATGGCCATTTTCCTTCAGATCACCCCTGAACTCCTCAAATATCAAATCTAAAATCAGAGCCCTAAATCCAAAAATGCAAGTCAGCCAGTTGGACGAAGATTTGGGATCGGATTGGACTTTGGTCTTATGTTTTCATCGAGAACATGTGATTAAGGTCTTATTCGGCCCGAAATCGGATTATTCAAAGGGTCGTTCAAGTTTTGTTATTCTCCTGTTCTGGACAGGTATTTCCAAGGCCTTCTTCTCTGTTTCTTTTCCTTTATCTTCTTCTCTGTTTTTTCTCCTTTCTCTCTATGTTTCACTCATTTACTCGCATAATGGATTTGGGGTCATAGTCTGGCCATTTATCTTAGTCCAGTTGATTGTCATGGTTTGACCTATTTAATTTTTGGTTTCATTAAATTCTCAATATCAGGAACTTGTAATTTCCCCAGCCCATTTGCTTTTCGTTTTGTTTGTTTCCAATTAAGGCTTGGGCTCCGAAGGTCAAGAGCCCATAGAGGGGAAAGTCAGGTCGGGTTGTTCAGCCTATAGATTATGTGGGTTTGGGTTTAATTTGACCCATGAATTGAGCAGTAATTAGCAGGGCACTTGGGGGGTAGTTTAGATACTTGGGGTTGGGGAATCTTTCATAACAGATTTGGAAACTTCTAGTATAGGGGTTAGTTTTATGTTCTGGTTTTTGGATAACTGACTTGGAAAACAAGTTAGAAATTGGGGGTTACCTAAGCTAAAAACAAAAACTCTAGACGGACTAAGGGTGCAAAATTAATTCAGCAGGGCTACCCTATGGTTGAGCCTATATAAGGCACTATTCTTGCCTTTCAAGGCAAGAATTAGGGAGTAAAAAATATACAAAAGTCTGGCTGCTAGAACCCAAAGGTTTTTTTTTACTATTTTATTGAAATCTTCCTGGAATTCTGAAGGTTCTCAATCCTTAAATAATCTCTGAACATCAGAAGCTTGAAATGAGTTGAGTAGGTCGGGTATTGAAGTGTTTGGGGTCAGCTTTAGCTAAGACTTTGATGGCTGATTTTCATTGATGCCATTGCTGGATCAATTTTGGGTTTGAAATTGGTTTTTTTTTCTCAATCGTTTCTGGGTGGATATTTGCCTGTTGAACCTTGTCTCTGCTACTGCTGATTACTGTTAATCCTCTCATCCCTCTGTTATTTTTGCTTGCCAGGTAACTCTCAATCCATATGAGCGCTGAATGGTGGAATGACTTGGTGTATCTGTAGTGAAGCTTGCACTTTCATTTGCTTTGCTTGTATCATGTAAACTTAGTAAAGAATGAAATAGATCAGGGTGATGGCCCATATTGAAGTACGACACGTATGAATCTCATGAATTGCTCAGTGTTTGGTTTAGTAATGGGTTGCAGTAGTTTATTTCATATATAGGATTATTGAACTCTTTGCTAATTATTAGTTTCAGTAGTATAGCTTGATCTGCAATTTATATTAGTTGAAGGAAGTATTTGATTTGAAGATTATCTGTTTTTCTCACTGATTCAGTGTGTGCGAACTGGATATTTTTCTAATAGTTTTGCCAAGCAGTAATACTAGGACTTCTGTTGTTCCTGGGACTTAAGTTGTATTGGTAATGATTCCTTTCAAATGTTGAAAAGTTTGTTAGCATGCTAGTAGTGTATTGTTAGCTCTTCTTGCATATGTACTAGGGTCCTTGAGTCGTTAAAATCATTCGTCAAACAAATTAGTTTACCATTTCTAGTTTGTCTCCTCCTTTGGAAAATATGGAGTCATGATAATTTGCATGGAGGGACCGGGGAACGAACAGAAGCATCCGCATTCGAAGAAGGGATCAGCACACGAACAGAAGAAGTCGCAGTCAAAGAAGGGGCAAGAGCCAAAGATGTAGTAGCTTTCCTCTTTCGGAATGAGGGTGCGGAAGCTTTCGACCTCTTCGAAGATCCCCTTGCCGAAGCTAGGAAAAACATAAGGAAAGGGAAAGGGAAAGGTTAGCAAAGGTAAACAAAAGAAAGAGAACTAAGACACCCGTGATAAAAGGAACTTACTTGTCGAAGGGAAAGCATGCCCAAACTTCTTGAAGAAACCTGAACACTCACGGATCCCTACGATATGAGGGAGGAGCCTACCAACCCTGTTAGAAATGTCTTCGACCAAAGGAGGAGGCGAGGTTTCAGTTGCACAAGAAAAGGACAAGAGGTCAAAGCCCATGACCAAGCACGGGAGAAAAACCATATACCTATAAAGAAGGAAATTAGGTACTTATGAGAAAAATTCCAAGCCTCAGGAAAATCGTCGATGTTGGCCACCATGTCCTCGGTTCTGATGAAGAAGAAGTTGAACAAGAATTGGCGGTTGGCTTTGTCGTCCATCTTCACCACCAAGCATTTGCCTCCTTGGTGGCAAAGATTCAACATCGTCCCCCTATAAAAGCTAGGGGCAAACATATGTATTAAATGCTGAAGTGTGAGTTCGACCTCGGCTAGCTCGGTAAATTTGGTGAGAATCCTTATAAGTTTGTGAACGTACAGCACGAGATGAGCTGGGCAAATACTGTATAATGATAGAATTCCTCTGCCAATGAAGGAGAGAGAGTGTGTGTGTGTAGCCGACTTGGAAGGGGTAGCATAGAAGGCGCATTACCCAGGACAGTGGGCCTGCAACGTGTCACTCCCAGCCGGGATTAATTCAACATGATTGGGAAGGCTGAACTTAGCCTGAAGCTCTTCTAACTCCTTCACCGTCATCACTGACCGAAAGGCTCCAGAGTCAGCTTCAGGTAATTTGGTAAAACCGGATCTGGAATCAGGGTTGCGAGGAATTATATCCTCCACCAACGGGAAGGCTCCACCCTCGACGGCGGCAGGAACATTCTCCTCATGGGGGGGAAACACCATTGCCAAAGGGATCGCATCACTTCCCTCACAAGACTCGGAAGTCATATTAGACATATTTTGATTAAAAAAAAGAGATGTATCAAACGAGGAAGAACTAAGAGGATTACAAATCACGGGAACAGAGAAGAGAGGTTCGAAGCGAGAAAAGAGCAAGAGAGTAATATAAGATTTTGAAACAACAGAAAACTTAAACCTCAAAATCGCTGCCAAATACATCTATTTATAAGGGTTTTGGCACAAGGATCGAAAATAGTTCATCATTACTGGCACCAAAATCGAAGCGGCAAGTTCAAACAGAGGTCACACGTGAAATGAAGCAATGCATCGGGAATATTCGTCACAATGATGCATAATGTCATGACATCATCCTAACTCGTGGACAACATAACTCGTGAACAAAGAAGAGATGTTCGAAGCGAGAAAAGATCAAGAGAGTAATATAAGATTTTGAAATAACATAAAACTTAAACCTCAAAATTGCAGCCAAATATATCTATTTATAAGGGTCTTGGCATAAGGATCGAAAACAGTTCATCATTACTTGTTCCATAATTGAAGCGACAAGTTCAATCAGAGGTCATATGTGAAACGAAGCAATGCATTGGGAATATGCGTCACAATGACGCATGACTTCATGACATCATCCTAACTCGTAGACAACATAACTCCAACAAATCGCCCGAGAAAATTGAAGCATTTGAAATGGGCAGCCCAAGAAGGGTCACGTTGCCAGTTCACTGTAACCACCATGACCTGCACAACTCGCTCGATTGTTTCGACCACAACGAACAAGACCCGCTCATCGAACCCGCCTGAAGCCGGCCTCAATAAATGGATGGACTAACTGTATGGGTCAAAATCTGTCTTTAGAACATTTAAGTTATGATAGTACTAAGGGAAGAGTTTCCAAGCCGTTGTTTGTTGAAATGGACCAAGAAGCAGCGAAGTCTGTGGTCGAAGATTCAACGAGAGACGTAGTCGAGGTATCAACAAGGGCCGAGGTCGAGGTCGAGTACCGTTGACTGAGCTGTAACGGCTGGTTTTCAAGATAGGTTATTAAAGAGAATATTCTAGTGGATATTCTCTGCACTTTTACTATTTGGGTTTCTTAGGAACATGTCCCATATAAATAGAAAAAGAGACAACGATAGGGGACATGTGATATTCATTTGTTAAAAACACACTTTGACTTAGAAAGAGAATCAAATCTCATTTGCTAAGATACAAACATCACATTTTCACTGAGATTCTTGTCTACACTTTTTCACTAGATCCGAGAATAACTCAAATATTTAAGAGGTTGTCTATCATTCATCATTGTCAGAAAGAACATCCCCTCCTTCCATCATTTCTTAGGTGACACACTCATTTTATTTATTAAAATGTCATTTATTGATGTTTATTGTTATTAAATGCTACATTGTTATTTTTGATTTGTGGAATATTCACTATATACCATTGCCATTGTTCGACCGTACTAGCTCAGTATTTATTGCTTCTTTAAAAACCTCATCTAAGAATACTATTGTTAGCTAAGATTAACCCTAATTTACATAAATTTAATTATTTGAATCAGAACTATATTTTTTGGTGAAACAGTTGGTTCTCACGTTTAGGCCTGAACTCGCATTTTAGTAAGAACGAATATACTTGAACTGACACTTCGGTAAGAATTGAATATGAAATTTGATAATCACAATCTCAGCTCACATTTTAGTAAGATTTAAATAGACTTATAACTCACATTTAGGTAAGAACTAAAAATATGAAATTCGATCAGCACCCGCGCTTTACCTTCTTTTTTTTTTTTCCTTTTTTTTTTTTCAATTAGTCTAAGCTCATAGCTCTGCGGACTTTGATTTAGTGGTATGATAATACGGTAAAAATAGCACGGTATAGCTAGTTTTCGGACTGATCAATAAAAAATAGTCAGCGTTTACCAAGTCAATGAAAAGTAGCCACTATTTTGCTGCAATAGAGATCGGTCCAGCATAATATACTGGAGTTCGGTGCACCTGTGTATGAACTCCAGCATATTATGCTGGATCGGTATACTTTGCTCGTTCCAGTATAATATACTGGAGACTGTAGCATCGGTGCTCCAAACTCCAGTATATTATACTGGACCAGTATACTTGTTGGAACTCCAGTATATTATGCTGGAGTTCTAGTGTACTTATGCTGGAACTCCATCGTATTATGCTGGACTTCCAACATACTTATCCTAGAACTCCAGTATAATATGCTGGAGTTCAAGTATACTTATGCTGGAACTCCAGCATAATATACTGGAGTATTTTTCGGGTTCTGAACAGTGTTTTCGCTCAGATTTATCTTTCCATAAAAAGTGGCTAAATTTCGATTACTTTTAAAATTGGGCTATTTTTGAACGACCAGTTGTAAATCTGGCTATTTTTGAATTTCTTCGGATAATATGTGAGTTAAGACGCACACCATATATTTCAATTATGTCACTCTTATTCATCGAATTTCAAATTGTATGTTTTGGTTAATTAAAAATAAACCATTGTGATCCGGCTTTTTTACGGACCCCACGCATAACATGAGTTTAATGCATCTGGCTGTCCTTATGCTATGGTTACTTAAAAATATCTAAATTGTAGTAAAAGCATACAAAATACATCTCATTATCAACTATAACAATTGTCCAAAGGGCAGGGCCATTGTTTCACAGCTATTACAACATAACCATGAGCCTCTCACTTTTACGTTATTGTTCTTTTCCCCTCTCAGTTTACATTCCCTAAAACTTTAACTTAGTCTCTCGTCTCTGCGAGATAGGGTCAGGTTTACGTATACACTATACTTTCTCCAGACCTCATACTGTAGCAGGGCCGGCTGGAGCCTAAGACCACTTAGGCAATGGCCTTAGGCCCCCAAAATACTTAGGGCCCCAAATCTATAAATAATATTTAATAATAGAATTTTTACATTCCTATCCCACTTAGGAAACCGTTTTACCCTACATGTTTAAGGTTTGACTAAATTACATTTACTATACCAAATTACCATTTCCATACCATATCTAATTAAGGTTATAATTAATGAGATATTTTCTACTCCTTAATCAAAGCATTTCGGTTTAATTTCAGTATTCCACTAATCCCTCACTTTCTCTCTCCTAACCCCTCATCCCCGTACCCCCACGTTCTTTTTACCCTCCCACGTTGTTTCTACCATTGTCCTTCCTCTGAAACCACCCAGTTTCCCTCTAAATTCAAACAAAATTGAAAAAACTCTTTAAACAAATTCCTATCCACATTTTTATTTAGTTGAAGTTCATCAATGAAGAACAAGGAAGGTTTGAAAAAGAGTCCAGAAAAACCAGCAGTAGCTGATATACCATCCTTTGATTTGGGTGTTTTACCCCCCCCCCCCCAAATCACCCAAAAATCTAGGTTAATCTACACATGCAATTACAGAGATTAGTCATAATTCCTCTCCCCGACAAATTAGAGCCGAAATGAGAAACAAAAAAAAATTAATGTAGCTGTTGGTGAAAGTTCTACACCAGTCAAACAAGTCCAAAGAAAAGGAAAAAAGATTGTTGTAGATGACGACTTTGTAGAAGAGGTCCCTAATCTTCGAACAGGAAAGAAATCGAAGGTGTCTCCTAGTTCGAAAAATCTAAAAATGAAGAAACATTCAAAAAAACACTCTCAAATTGTTCGGAACTAATTATTGGCGAAGGTAAACATTTATTAATTTTTTTTTAAATTTTTTTTGTTTGGTTTAGGATGTTTTAATGTGGGTTATACGTGTTTTTGATAACTGTAGATTAATTGTCTTAATTTTAAAGATTATTTGTAGTTGTGATGTTCTGCCTTTATAACTTTAGATTTTTTTGTAGTTATAATGTTAGGTAACTATTACTATTTGAAGCAGAATTGTAGTTATCTGGTGTTGCTTCTTTTTTGTAGAAAAGGCTTTAAATTGTAGATATTATATAATCATTTGTAGTTATATTGTAGATAATATGTAGATGAATTTATTCTTTTTTATGCATTTTATTAATTTTAATTAATTTATTATTTGTGCAGAGTGGATAGTTTTTTGCCCCACATAATGTTGATTATGGGGTGCTTAGATTCCACACTTTGTGTGATCCTAGCATCCCTAGACACATTAAAGAGCTTCTATACTCAAATGGTTTGAATCTTTTCAAAAAGACGTATTTTAGATACTTACTGTCTCTTCCCACCATATGCATGCAAAATCAATCCATTCATCTTCTGATGAAGTATGAATTGACCAAATCCAATCAATCATATTTTTCTTTTGTACAATTAAAGGGTAAAACATTAATTTTTGGGTTGCGTGAGTTTGCATTAATTACTGGTCTAAAATGTGTAACACAGGTTACTAATTTTGGTTATACTTCCATTTATGTTAGCAAAATAATGAGCAGTTATTTTTCTAACAAATTAAGAGTGGAGAAGTCTTATTTGAAACAGATAGTAACCACTAGATCGTGGGTAAACGATGAGGATGCGGTGAAGTTGTGCATCCTTTATCTTTTAAAAGTTTTCATTTGTCCTTCGGACAAAGATCATGTTTTTTTTGTAGATCACTTTAGGTTCTATTTGGTAAAATCTGGGCAGTATGAGTCATACCCACGGGGTATCAAAACTTTTCACCCAACTGATGGAATCTGTTAGGCACCGACATAATATGTATATAATTTATAGGGAATTGCTTCCAGTTGTATTTAATTTCTCTATATAACTGCAGTTCAAGTTAATTTAATTTCTTAAAACTTGTAGTTACATTGGAGATAATAAATATTAACTGCTATGTAAAGAATGTAAAAAATGGAGGTAGATGCTTGCCACAATACAGAAAAATATGTTAACAAACACATAAACAAGTTGAAGTTAACTACATTTTTAATCTTCAAAATCTCAAACAATTACACATAAAATTCTGTTAACTTGAACACACTAACAATTATTTTGAAATACTATCCTAACTACATGATTTTTTTTTTTTGGTGCGTTCTTGCAAAATCTTTTGTTATGCCCTTCACCTCCACAGTTTTCACATGACACCTTGTACTTATTTGACTTTAGTTTATCATATGTTTTGTATATTTCCTTTTGAGGTCTTCTTGACTGCTTTTTCTCTCCCGTAGGTGGATTTACTACTTCATCAGATATATATTGTGGCACATTCCATTTGCTTTCATCGGGAATGGGATTTACTGGTATTTTATATGTACGGAGTAGGCTCTCCCTTGTGTAATACGGCGAGCAATAGTTTTCATATCCTTCATTTTTGTCCCTTAAAGCTGCCAAAGCATGCGCACATAGAAGTTCATCAAGTTGGAACTGTCCACAAGTACATTTCTTGTTTTCAAGACATAATGTACCGCTTCACACCATCTATCACAGTATGGATATGATCTGTTGAAGCCCTCACCTACAATTACATAACAAACAGAAAGAAAAATATTTACAATCATAAAAATAGATTATCTACAATTTATCTATAACTTATCTACAATTTATCTACAAATGATCTAGCATCTACAATTAACTATAGTTTGTCTATAATTTGTCTACAATCTGGAAATATTGTATATTAAAATATTATTATTCTGCACAAAATAAAGAGATCTTACCCTAAGTTTCTGAGATAATGTACTGTTTTTCTCCAATTCTTTGTTGAATTTGTACCCAAGGTATGTGAAAGTACCCTTTGCCTTCAACAACTTCTCTTTCGTCCAACGTTCAAGAAGTGTCCTCATATACTCTAATAGGTCAAATATTGGCAGCTCTCTTGCATATTTTGTTACAGCATTCAATGACTCTGTAATGTTTGATGTCATAGTCCAAGTTCTATTCACCGCTGCATGTACTCTTGACCATCTATGATAGCCAATATCATAGAGGTATGATTTAACATGAGGGTCTATCTCTTCAATCTTCGACATCCTTTCATTAAATTCATCCATAGTGTATGACCCTGCTGTAGCAAAGTACAATTCATTTAATTGTAGATGACCTTTCTTGAACTTTGCCCTTATATTTGTCCAAATATGCCACACGCAAGAGTACTGTGGCACGCCCGGACAGACAATTGATGTTGCCTTTAGGATACTCTCATTCCTATCTGAAACAAAACACATTGAAGTTCTTTCACCATATGCTTGCTTGAATTGCTCAAAAAACCACTTCCACGATGCGTCATTTTTCGAATCAACCACTGCATATGCCAAAGGCAATATTGTTCCTACATTATTAATAAAAATTAATTAACTGGCAGCTTTGAAAATGCATATAAAAATACAAATACATATAAACTACAATATATCTACAAAGATTCTACAATGTTTCTACAATTTATAAACTGCCTACAAAATAACCAAAAAATAACTACAATTTTACCTGTTGCATCCATTGTGCTTGCTATCAGCATAATTCCCCTGTAGGCTGTCTTTAAGAATGTCCCATCAACCACTACTACTGGTCTACAATATTCCCAACCACTTATCGATGTACAAAGAGCAACAAATGCATATAAGAAGCCTTCATCTGTTGTCTTCTTCAATTTAACAATTGAATCAGGATACGACTTCTCAAGAATATAAAAATATTTTGGTAATTTATTGTAGGAGTCAGCCAGATGACCTCTCAATAACTGTAAAGCCTTTTTCTTTGCCCTCCATGCTTGCTTGTAGCTTAGGTTCACTCCGTGTTGGGATAACATGTCAGTTTGTATGTCCTTCGGTGTGTAAACTGTCTTAGGATCACAATACTTTGGCATGACCATGCTACCAACTACAACTGTAGTACGTTTACGCTGTATAAATGTATCGTCCATTAAGGTGCATGTGTGTTGTTGGTTGAAACTCCTGATCTTGAACATTGTAGAATCATTAATTGATGTTGCCTTGAAGTTCCAATTACAGTTTTCTGCAACGCATATAAGCCAGTAGCTACAAAAAAATACATTTATAATAAATGTTATCAATGTAGATATAACAAAAGCACCGTTTTAACATAAAGTAACACACTATACAATAGAACTATTTTTCATCTACATATCACAAGGAAATAACTGTTTATAATGATCTTTTCACCATTAATATCTTCATACCTTCTGTGGCTAGATCTTTTAACCCTGAATTGGAACTTGTGCATGACAGAATAGTGACTCATTGCATTTGCAATTATTTGCTTGTCTTGATAAACTTGTCCTTCTTCGATAACACTTTGTGTACCTTCAGTTATTATTTCACTTTGATATTCCTCTATAACGGGAGAGGCTGGCATATCAAGTAACTGTATTATCCCGGACGAACCTGCATGAAAATAAAGATAAAGAGTGGCATTACAACATTGTAGAATCTTTGTAGATAAATTGTAGATGAATAGAAATTTTGCAGTCAATTTTTTTTCAACATGGATTGTAGCTTAATGGTATTCTAAATGTAGTAATGGTGTTGATAATCATGAAAACTATATTGCTTTATACCTCCTAAAATTAATTTTTAGTTTATTTGTAGTTAAATATAGGAATTTTATAGGTATTTTCCTAAAATTAGACTTCATAGAATTTGAATCATAACAAGCCTGCACTTGTGTTCTCATTTGTAATAGCCAATTTCATATTGTAATCTCGTACACTTATGAGTAACGGATATGATCCTAAGTTTTTATTCTCCTTTTTTGTCTCCATATACACACTTACCCCCATATTGTTCCTAATCTTCATTGGAGGACAATTCTCATTCACAATGTATTTGATTTCTACAATTTTTTTTCTGAAGTATCAATCATTAATTGCTCTGCAATTGTAGAAATCAACATACTGTAACTTGCATCCTTATCGAGCACGATGACATCAACTTGAAAATCTCTAAATCTATCATAGCTATCCTAATTGCCATTAAAATATAGCATTATTGGAATTTTGGACATGATTGCGTGACGTTGGTGAGGTATTCTTCAATTTTTTGTCAATTTTTTGTTTTTTTGGATTGACAGAAAAAGATGAAGAATAGAATTTGACAGAAAAAGACGAAGAACAAAGCTTCTGAGATTTGTAGAACTAATTTCTACAATTTGAAATTGAGCTTCTGATTTCGACGAACTGAGAATTTGAGTTTCTGATTTCTGATTTCGACGCACTGACAATGAGAAAATATCGAAGGATTTACGTTATATGATTTGATCTGATTAACCCAAATCTTTTTAGAATATTGTTCTCTTGTATTTTTAGCGCCACAAATTAGGAAGTTTCAGCTCTTATTAATGAGTATTTAATGATTGGTATATTAACTGTAGAAAAAATATGGACAGGGCGGGCAATTTAGAAACTGTACACATTTTTAGTAATAAAGTTTCATATATGGTATAGGAAGGAAAAAATCTCTTTAATAATTATGCACTATTGATAGAATTTTTAAATCATTTGATTAGAATAGTTATAGCCGAAAGTTTTACACATCTAAAATTATAGTTAATTTTCCCAGCTTAAATCGATCTTCTTACAATGTTAGTTTAGAGATTAAAATTGTTAATTCTTTGAGTGCCTTTGTAGACATTTTTCAAGCTACTTTACTGCTCCCTCCGTTTCAATTTATGTGAACCTATTTCCTTTTTAGTCCGTGCCAAAAAGAATGACTACTTTCCTTATTTGGAAACAATTTACTTTTACAGAATGATTTATAGCCACACAAAATATATGTGTCTCATTTTACACCACAAGATCAAAAGTCTTCTCTCTTTTATTAAACTCCATGCCCAGTCAAATGGGTTCACATAAATTGAAACGGAGGGAGTATTAAAATTCATCATTAACATTGAATGACTCTTGAAACATAAGTAATAGTTACTATAGTGTATTATTTGTATCGACTTATACGTAGAATTAAAAGTGCTAAGAGAAATTGTACAAGTAGAAGAATACTCTAAATTGGCAAACTCAATTAGGTAAAAAATATTAACTCAATTACCTTTAACAATTTCTATATCAGTTGCCTTGGTTGAGAAATATTTTTTAAAACTAAATCAATAAAGTTCAACTTAATAGCACAAGAAAAATTAAACAAATTGGTTAGATATTGACAATAATTAAAACTGATTATAACTTTTTTAAATTTCGATATATTATAAGAATTTAAAAAAAAAATTTGAGGCCTCACTTCTTATTTTCGGCTCAGCCCACTACAATACACTAGTATGTTGTTTGTTTTGTAAACTTCACGAGGTAGAGTAAGATTTAAGTATACACTATACTCCTCATGTCCCACACCACCGTAAGAATACACCGGGGATATTATTTGTAGTTGTAGTAAAACTTAACTCAGTCTCTCTCTCTCTTGTTCTCTTTTTGGTGCACAATTTAAGATACTTGAGTTAATATATCACCAAATCCATCACCCACCTCGTTACTTTTTCATATTAATAATAGAGGCAGAAACACAGAGCCTTAACTCATGCAGTGTACTATAAAAAACAAATCTTTGAAGTTGCAAATACTACTAATGCCTTCAGCTTTTTCAAAGGAATTGTTTCTTTTTTATTTTCACTATTGAGAAGGAATTTTCTCTATCCGCGTCATTGAAATGGCAAGAATAGAGTTGCCCCACGTGGAGTTAGAGTGCTCCGGCCACAGTCACCGGAGCTCCGTCAGTGTCAATATCTCCGACGCCGATAAGGGTTCTTGTTATTCTCAGTTTTATTCCACTGCTGATGCATGTGCCAATGAGTCTAATAATTCAGTGGATATAGAAAATGAAGATGGTGAAAGTAAGGTGAAAATTGAACGAGACTGTAGAATTTGCCACCTGAGTTTGGTGAGTGAGTGTGAGGTTGCCATTGAATTGGGATGTTCATGTAAAGATGATTTGGCTGCTGCACATAGGCATTGTGCTGAAACATGGTTCAAAATCAAAGGAAATAAGTAAGTAGACACAAAAAGCTTGAATTTTGCATTTTTATTTGAATTATTTTTTGGTGTTTTAATTTTATGGTTGGTGAATCGTGAACTGCAGATAATGATTAATGAGCTTTATAGCTTGAATTTCCATTTTGTTCCATAAATTTTAGGATTTAAGTTATATAATGGTAAATAGGCAGTCAAGTGCACTAAGTCTCGATATGCGTGGGGTTCGAGCAAGGATCGGACCCCGGTGCCGATTTAGAGGACCGGAATGGTGTTCATCCAAACCCCCTTCGCCAAAAATTACACTGTATATACAAGGCAAAATTTATTTTTTACCAAAAAATATTATATTTTGAATCCCCTTAACAAAAGCCAAAGGCATAGCTTAGTGGTTAGGGGGTTTAAAACCTTTATAAGTTTATTGGTTCCGTTCCCACTAGCTATAATCTTTTTAATTTTTTTCTTTTTGAACCTCCTTGGCTGTAATATTGTTTCCGCCATTGGCCGGACCACACGAGTCTCTTGTACGCAGCATTACTTTGTATTTCTGTAAAAGTATGTTCAACAACTCGAACCCGTGATCTCCTAGTCACATGGTAACAACTTTACCAGTTACGCTAAAACTTCCCCTTAAGTTATATAATACTTGCAGTGTAAAAAATTTTAACCAGCAGTTGCATATCAATTACTAGTTTCACCAGTTTAATTAAAGGTTTTACCGTGTCGAAGCAAAGGGTGAATTAAGTTACTGCCTTTTAAGATAATTGCTCAGTACGTTAAATGTAATGATCGACAACTCAATGTGATTTTGGGCTTATGTTATCTCCTAGATAGAGGCGGAGCCAAGATTCAAATTTTATGGGTTCTGTAATTTAGGACGACGATTTCGAGTGGTAATAATTGAGTTCTAAATTTAATATTTGCATGTATTTAATAAATTTATTAACACAAATTCATTGTTTGAGCAAAAGTCACTAGGTTCGACCGAACCTCTTACTAGCGGTGTCAATGGATATTTAAAACCGACTAAACCAACCTAAGCGTACCGAACCGATTTTTAGGTTTCTTTTAATAAAACATACTATATAAATTTATATTTGTAGGACAATTAGGGTAAGTTTTTGTTTTATGAAACTAAATCGCAAAAAATATCGAACCGTACCGAATAAATTTACAATGTGAAAATTATATTTATATATTAATTTTAAAAATAATAAAGCATTAAATATTTCTTGGGCCTTGAAATTACGAAACAGTTAAAAGCCAACAAGTAATTAAACTCAAAATTTTAATTCTCAAACCTATTATGGTACTCCTATTGAAACTAAATTTTCCAGCATATTCACTACCAAGATATAAGGTATTGCAGCGATTATGAGTAGCAAACTACAATGTATTGAATATGTTTCCTTTCATATGGTTTAGATTTATCTTTTTAGATATTTAATCTTCTATAGACTTTATTATTAGAGTCCGGCTTGGTTAATATCTTTTCATTCGTGTGATTTATATTTTCTTTGAATTTGCTTAGTTTCTTTTACGTTGTTGTAGAATAGTGATGGATCTACGTTCTAGTCATCTTTCATATTTTTTTAATTCATCACCTTTTAAACTGTAAAAAATCTAGGGAGTTTTGTTAAGTCCTATAAAAGTATTATTACATTCTACTTCTACTACTGACTTTTACATGACATTTAATAAAAAATACCGAAAATTAACCGAACCGTACCGATTTTGAAAAAAAGTTGATATTATTGGGATGGTTTTAAAAAGTCTAATTTTGGTTATACAAAATAAAATAACTGAAAAATTGATATGATACAAATTTTATAAAATAACCGGCCGAACCAAACTATTAACACCCGTACATGTTACATAGCTTCTCGCTACGCCCCTAGTCCTAAATTCTTTCACTTTAACGTTTGCAATGGAATGAGTTGGTGATTCTTGTTTTGGAAGTGTATACTTTTAATTATCAGTAAATGTTCTGTAAGAATAATATTTTTCTGAAGTTTAGGTCTTGATGTCTGTTTTTTGTGGGGAAAAGATGCCATGATATATTTGTTGGACTTTAAGCCATTGGGCTTTAAAGTAGAAGAAGTGTGAATTGAAAATGGAGGGAAATAAAATAGAGGGAAAATGAAAATTTGAAGAAGTAAACTTTTGTCTTGCACTTTGTCCCTCATTGATGAGGAACAACCACATTTGTGTGCTTATATATAGAATCACTTCTTAAAGCTCTTAAAAGGAGTTAAAGAGAATGAACCCTCGCGCCGTTATCGTCGCTCGCTCGGCTCGGCTTCGGCTTTGGATTTGGATTTGCACTTGTGTGCTTATATATAGAATCACTTCTTAAAGCTCTTAAAAGGAGTTGAAGAGAATGAACCCTCGCGCCGTTATCGTCGCTCGCTCGGCTCGGCTTCGGCTTTGGATTTGGATTTGCACTTGTGTGCTTATATATAAAATCACTTCTTAAAGCTCTTAAAAGGAGTTGAAGAGAATGAACCCTCGCGTCATCGTCGTCGCTCGCTCGGCTCGGCTTCGGCTTTGGATTTGGATTTGGATTTGTCAAATGATCGATCGCTAAGATTATTTTTGGACAAAATTTATTTAATTATTTAATAATTAATTAAATGCCAAATCACTGCTGAAAATACGCCAGAACCTTTCTGGCCGCAGTTCTGCCGCGACCGCGGTAGAACCGCGGCAGGCAGATTCAGAGAGCCTCTCTGACCGCGGTTCTGCCGCGACCGCGGTAGAACCGCGGCAGGCTGCGTATTCTTCTGAAAAGGCACCTTTTCCAAACACCTCTTTTGATAATTTCCTATAAATTCTGAGGCATGGCTCCATTTTCTACACACGAAAAATACCCCAGAACTTCTTTCTTTTTGAATATACTGCATCCTAATTCGCAGTCTCTCTCTCTCAAATCCGTAAGTGTGATTTTGATTCGTTCTTTGAGTTCGTTGGTATCCTGCAGTTTGTATTGCTACTATTGCAAGAAGGTTTATTCCGTTTTATCCTTGGAGGATTTAATCCATTACCTTGGCAACTTGTGAGGGGGTTAAAATTCCTTAAGGACACACAAGAAACTTGTGGACTCGGAATATTTCTGATTCTCTACTATTTTCCAGATTTCTTTAATTCTTCTAACAGTTTTTCTGATTTTGTGTTTTAAACACAGTAACGCTCACAAGCTTAAGGAATTCTAATTATTATCATTTCTGTGTTGATTATATGTATTAAACTGTTTTCTATATACTTTGTTGGAGACTAAAGCCTTGTTGCTTTCTACTCCAATAATTATTTCTGTCCGGTTTAAAGTATATAAAAACTTTGCCGGAATAATAAACGTACGGGTTTGAAGTAGGGGTGTACATAGGTCAGGTTGGTTCGGATTTTACAATTACCAAACCAAACCAATTGTGTCGGATTATTAAATTTAAAGACCAAACCAAACCGATAAAACTCGGGTTTTTCACTCTCGGTTTTTCTCGGGTTTTCGGGTTATTCGGGTTTTTTCGGATTTTTTTTCTATAAAATTTTTGTAGAACAAAACATATAAATTATGCTCAAAATATTTCTTTAGTCCTAGTAAGATACAACTATATAAAGTATTTTTCAAGAAAATAATACAAAATATGATATGTCATGGCATTATCCTAAAATGTTCAACAATAAAGACAATAAAATTATGTAATATAAATATTGCTAATTAAAAAGCCATAATAAAAATAAACATAATCTAAGATTACTAAATCATGCTAAAATAAGGGAGTATTAAATACATGACTAAATGCTAAAGAAAAAATAAAAATAGGTTATGCATTTTTATCTAAATTATTGCAAAACAAAACATAGATATTCAATACATTCTCGTTCGTAATATTGAATTAAATGTCTTTTGTTAGCATTAATATTGATTTGATTTTGGTTTGGGCTTTTGTTAGCACTATTTAATTTACTAATGTTAATGGCTATAAAACTTATTGGAACATTCAAAAGTTCTAAGTCCAACCTTGAAATAATACCTCAAAAAATAAAATTATGAAATCTTGAAATATTTATAAATTACATCACAATAAGTATATTTATATATTAAATATATCTATAATTTCTATATATGTAATGTCGGGTTGGTTTGGTTTCGGTTTGACTTTCTTTAGTTAAAACCAAACCAAACCAATTATGGTCGGGTTTTTTTTTTAAATACCAAACCAAATCAAACCAACCCATAGTCGGGTTTTTTTCTCGGTTTGACTCGGATTATCGGGTTGGTGCGGTTTGTCGGTTTCCTTTGTACACCCCTAGTTTGAAGTATATAAAAACTTCACTATTGTTACGTAGTGTATGTTTGGTTTGGTATTCAGTTTGAAGATATCAAAACTTCACTGATTTAACAAAGTTCTGTATTGTTTTCAACTTTACAGAAATGTGACGAATGAAAACCAAACTAATGGAAGTGTTGCGGGAACGGGTGATACTATTACAAGTGCTGCTGCCTCGTCAAGCCGTTTTACTCCTGCTCATGCATGGCACCGACAGAAAAATCCGAAAAGTTTTCCGGTATTGACTTCAAACGCTGGCAAATGAAGATGCTCTTCTATCTTACTACGTTGAGTTTGCAACGTTTCATCAAGGAGGATCCTCCGATCATGGCTGAAAATACTCTGGATGATGAACGACTTGTTGTAACTGAAGCATGGAAACATTCTAATTTCCTGTGCAAAAATTATATCTTGAGTTGTTTGGAAGATGGCTTGTACAATGTCTATAGTGTCACGAAAAATTCAAAAACGTTATGGAATGCGCTTGAGAAGAAGTAAAAGACTGAGTATGCCGGACTTAAGAAGTTCGTGGCTACAAGATTTTTGGATTTCAAAATGATTGACACTAGGTCGGTCATAACTC
>MU672938.1:0-10550 GCA_026770625.1 Nicotiana glauca
TTGATTTTACACTTCTGAAAATCGAATACACTGATCTCATTTAACCCTTCTGTGATTTTTGCTTCTGCGATTCATCGACCGCTTCTGCGGTCCCGCTTTTGCGGTAAAACAATCGCTTTTGCGGTTTCACTTGAACCCCTCAGAATCCGCTTTTGCGGATATCAAACCGCTTCTGCGGTTTCGCCTATGCGGTCCAGTGACCACTTCTGCGGTCTCACTCGTTTTCCCCAGGACCGCTTCTGCGAACACGAATTCGCTTCTGCGGAGACCGCTTCAGCGGAACAAGGCCCGCTTCTGCGGAAACACCCCAGGCCACCTCTGGCTGCTTTTGCAATCAAAGAGCCGCATCTGCGGAACCGCTCCTGCGGTCCTTTTTCCGCAGATGCGGAAATAACAGAAGCTTAAAATTTGCAGACCTGATGCAATACTTCAAAATTCCCGTTTAACCATCCGAAACCATCCCGAGGCCCCCAGGACCTCAACCAAAAGCACAAACATGATCTATTACTTTATTCAAACTTGCTCGAATCATCAAAATGTTAACGCTAAAATCAAAATCCTCAATTATGATCAAATCAAAGTCCAAATTTCTTAAAAACTTCCGAATTGTATATTCGATCAAAAACCCGACCTAAACACCTCCGAATGACCTAAAACTTTGCATGCATATCCAAAATCACCTAACGGAGCTACTGCAACTCTCGGAATTCCATTCCGACTTTCGGATCAAAATCTCACATATCAACCGGATTCCGCCAAAATTCCAACATCGCCAATTCAAGCCTATTTCTACACCGGACCTCCAAATTCAATTCTGATCGCTCCCCTAAGCCACAAATCATCCCCCGAAGCTAACCTAACCATCGGAATTAGATTTCGAGCCCTATAACTCACAAGTCGACATCCGGTTGACTTTTCCAAACTATTCCTTCATCGAAGAGACTAGTTATCCCATTTCCTATCAAGCTCGATCCGAATTGACTCAAATTCACCAAATACATATATAGAAACATGAACAAGCATATAATGAAGAAAACGGGGCGGTAAATCACGTGACGACGAATCAGGTCATCACAAATACCGTGAAAAGGGCTTTAAAAAGTATTCTGAATCGATCTCATGCCTTCTACTGGCTAAGCAACATAATACCTTTTTGATGAAAAATCATGAAGCCCGTCCGACAGGGTCAACTCCAATTCCTGAAGCGAATATGGTAGCGAGATGTGATAAGTCTGGAAAAGACAGAATAATTATCATGATCATATGAATGTACGTGGGCATGGCAATGGAAAGAGACGATATAATAATCGTCATTGTGGTGGTCATGAAAAACGAGAGAACACTATGGGTTCTCAAAACAATCCTTCAAGAGGCAAAAGCAGTAACTTCTACCGATGTGGCATGAAAGGTCGCTGGAAAATTGAACGTCGTGTACCTGAGCATTTTGTCAGGCTCTATCAAAATAAAGGCAAATAATGTTGGAGCATCTTTCTGATACCCTAGTGGAATCTAACTTGACATTTAAAACTGATTTTGAGGCAGGTCCTTCAAACAAAAATGATGATAATGACGAGGCAAATTTTATTTTGAAATAATGATGATTTTGAAGGCCTCAATGATCTTTACTCATTTGGAAGTTGAAGATTTCTTTGGGGATCTGTGATGACCCAAAAGGTCATCACTTGTTTTAAAAATGAATTCTATATTCTGAGGTCCTAAAAATCACTTTCAGCATCACCTCGATTTTTGTGCACAGTCCGGGTGCGTAGCCGGAAAGCTATTATGTGAAAAATTGTGGAAAATATTGAAATTTTGACTTAAAATGCATTTAAGCTGACTTCAGTCAATATTTTGGATAAACGGAATTGGACCCGTAATTTGACAGTCCCAGAGGGTCCGTGGAAAAATATGGGACTTGGGCATATGTCTGGAATCGAATTCCGAGGTCCCAAGCCCGAGAAATAAATTTTTAAAGAAATGCATTTAGAATTTAATGGTACCGGGCTCGTATTTTAGTTTTGGAGCCCGGTACAGGTCTTACATGTAAAATAAGATGAGTCTATGAAATTTGATAAGAAACGGAAGTCGTTTTGAGGTGATTCAGACCCGTAGTTGTGAAAATTCCTACTTTGAAAGTTTTGAGATTTTCTTAGATTTCTATGCTAAATTCGTTGTTTAAGAGGTTATTTTGGCGATTTAATCGCACGGATAAGTTCATATGATATTTTTGAGTTAGTATGCATGTTTGGTTTGGAGCCCCGAGTGCTCAGGTGAGTTTCGGATAGGTCTCGGAAGGTTTTTGAACACATAAAAATTGCAGATTTTTCAGTTTCTGGTGTTCTGGTATTTTCTTCTTTGCGTTCGCGGAAGGACTCTCGCGAACGCGAAGGGTTAGTCAGGCGGAAGAAAATCTCCCTCTACGCGAATGCGAGACATGGGACGTGAACGGGACGCTTTGGAGGTGTTTCCCTTCTCCAATGCGGTCATGCTATCGCGAACGCGAAGGCCTTTGGGCCTGGGCAGGGGGAAGGAAATTTTTTGCTTCGTGAATGCGGCCACTGGCCCGCAAACGCGAAGGATCGAGGAGTTAAAGCTCTGCCAACGCGAGCCGACGAATGCAAACGCGGTGGTTAAATGGCATGACCCATCGCGAACGTGATGAAGGTCTATCCAGTGATTTTAAAATAGAAGTCAAAACGGGACTTAACCAAAATTTCATAACTTCTTCTTCCAAACTCCAAATTGGGCAATTTTTGAAAGAGAATTTCACTACAAATCCATAGGTATGTAATCTTATGACTCATTTTCTTCAATTTTCATTAACATCCATTAGATTTCTAAGCTTAAATCATGTTCTTAAGGGTAGAAAATTAGGGATTTAGGTAGAATTAGGGTTTTTTATATATTTGGGATTTAGACCTTGTTTTGGGGTCAAATTTTTGAACTAATAATATATTCAGACTCTTAGGTGAATGGGTGATCAGGTTTTGGTCCGAACCTCGGGTTTTGACGAAGCAGGCCCGGGGTCAATTTTTTACTTTTTGGGAAGAATGATAGGAAAGCTATAATTAAGCATTGGAATTGGATTGTTTAGCGTTTATTGATGTTATTAAGTCTTATGTCTAGATACAATTGATTTCGAGCCAAATTCAAAAGGAAAAGCGGTGTTTGAGGCTTGAGTTGGTCGTGAAAGTCCAAGGTAAGTGTTTGGTCTAACCCTAGCTTGAGGGATTAGGAGTTGCGTCCTATTTGCTGCATGCTACTTGTTGAGTACGACGTATAGGCATGGTGAGGAGTATCTATACGTTGGTGTCAAGCATGACTGTGAGTCTTAAATTGAAATTTAATGTTTTCTTAAATAATACTATGGATGTTTAAGTTGATAATTCTCTGTGTTGAGCAAGGATTATCAATATTCACATGGAAATTATTTATGATTGAGTATTGGTGCTAGTTGAGGTAGTAGAATGTTGGAACAAGTTTGGTTATAGTTGTTTCTCCCTTGACGGAATGTATTTACTTATATTGTCGATTCCCTTGCCGGGATAGCGTTGTTTCCTTATTGATCTCTTGTCGAGACTCTATTTGTGAATTGGTATTGAATTGTATATGTGGATCGGGTTGCGTGCCGCAATAATAATATAATTGGATCGGGTTGCATGCCGCAACAGTGATAAATAATATGGATCGGGTTGCACGCCGCAACAGTAATAAATGATATAATTGGATCGGGTTGCACACGCAACAGTGATAAATGATATGGATCGGGTTGCACGCTGCAACAGTAATAAATGATATGGGTCGGGTTCCATGCTGCAACAGTTTTACTATGTTTTGAATCGGGTTGCGCGCCGCAACAATAGAAAATACGAATTGTTTATAGATTGGCTGCGAGTTCTTCATTGCTTTGCTGTAGATTCTAAGTTGTTCCTTATGCCTTTCTCTTAAATTACTATTGGTATTGATATTCCCCCATAGCATGTACCCCCTCCCATCTTACAAGTTTATTCCTATTTTATTTTTCGTTGCATATTATATAACTGCACAGGTTTATTTGGTAGTCTGGTCCTAGCCTCGTCACTACTTCGACGAGGTTAGGCCAGGAACTTACCAGCACATGGGGTCGGTTGTGATAATATTAAACTCTGCACTATGTGCAGATCCCGGAGCTGCAGCTTTTGGACAGTAGCATTGGGCGGCTACCTTCAGTCCAGCTAGAGATCCCAAGGTAGTCCTGCAGGCATCCGTAGGCCCGACGTTCTCTTCTATATTTATATGTATTCTATTTTCATCTACTCCTGAGACAGACAGTACTTTTCTTTCAGACATTTGTATGTAGTATTCGTAGACAGTCCGTGATATTGTGACACCGGATTTCGGGTAGATATGTATGTTGGTGTAGTCGTACTGGTTATGGTTAATTTATCAGATTAAGTCTTTTGCTTGTTTTTATTTAGCGTTCATGCTTCATTGTTCATCACCTGTTAGTTTAAATTGTTAAAAGGGGCTAATAAATGAGTTAATAATTCTACAATACGCGGCTTGCCTAGCTTCCACGAGTAGGCGTCATCACGACTCCCGGGGGTGAGAAATCCGGGTCGTGATAAGGTTATATCAGAGCTCTAGGTTACATAGGTCTCACAATTCACGGACAAGCTTGGTAGAGTCTGAGGGATCGGTACGGAGACGTTTGTATTTATCCCCTAGAGGCTACAGAGTTAGGAAAAACTTCACATTTATTCTTTCTTGTCGTGCGGTTTGGCTTCTCAATACTAATTGAACTTCTACTCTGTTCTTTCACAGATGGTGAGAACACGCGCTTCCTCATCCACCGATCAGCAGCCCGAGCCCCTAGCAGCAGCTCCCATGAGGGGTAGAGGGCGAGGACGAGGCCATGCTAGAGGCCAAGGTAGGGGCAGAGCTCAACCCAGAGCAGCAGCACCAGCGCCGGAACCTCACGTTGACTTTGATGATGAGATTCCGGCCCAAACAGTTCCGGTAGGCCCAGCTCAAGTCCCAAGGGGTTTATTACTACCCCAGTACTTCAGGATGCTCTAGTCCATCTAGTGAGCCTTATGGATAGTGTCACCCCGGGCAGGCTTGCTTCCTGTAGCACCAACCGTCTCTCAGGCTGGAGGAGGAGCCCAGACTCCTACTACTCGCACTCTGGAGAAGATGGCTCCCCAATTTTAAACTCCAGTAGCTCAGCCAGTTGGAGCAGTTCAGCCGGGTGTGGTAGCCCAGACCAATGACAGAGTAGCTATGTCTGCCGATGCTTTATGGATATTGGACAAGTTCACCAATCTCTTCACTAATACTTTGAGCGGTGCATCTTCGGAGGATCCCCAGGATTACCTAGACAGATGTCATGAGGTTCTCAGGAACATGGGGATAGTGGAGACCAATGGGGTCGATTTTGCTACTTTTCGCTTATCTGGATCCGCCAAGACTTGGTGGAGAGATTATTGTTTGGCTAGACTAGCCGGATCACCATCTTTTACTTGGGAGAAGTTTACTCAGCTATTTCTGGAGAAGTTTCTCCCCATCACTTAGAGAGAGGCCTATTTGAGGCAGTTTGAACGTCTCCAACAGAGTTTTATGACTGTTATCCAGTATAAGACCAGATTCATTGACTTGGCTCGTCATGCTCTTATCATACTTCCCACCGAGAGAGAGAGAGGGTGAGGAGGTTCATTGAGGGACTTATTCAGCCAATTCGACTTCAGGTGGCTAGGGAGATAGGGAGTGAGATTTCCTTTCAGGGGGCGGCTAATGTGGCCAGGAGAGCGGAGATGGTTCTGTCGCAGGGAGGTGGTCATGGGTCGGACAAGAGGCCTTGCCATTCAGGCAGATTCAGTGGTGCCTCGTTTGGAGGCAGGGATTCGTATGGTAGGGGACATCCTCCTAGGCCCTTTCAGTCAGCACTTCAGGTGATCAAGTGGATGTTTTGAGTGTGGCGAGTATGGTCATATCTGGAGGGCTTTTCTGAGATTGGTGGGTGCTCAGTCCCAGCATCAGGGTTCCCGTGCTATGGTTCTGGCACCAGGTGTTCCGTCGCCCACTCTGCTGGCTAGGGGTAGGGGTAGAGGTGCTAGAAGTGGAGGTAGATGTGTTAGAGGTGGATCTCAGACCGCTAGAGTGGAGGCCAGCTAGTTGCAGGCCATCCCAAAGATATAGTCCAGGTGGTGGGGCCCAGCCCCGATGTTATGCTCTTCCAGCCAGGCCTGAAGCTAAGGCTTCTGATGCAGTTATCACAGGTATTTTTCTGGTTTGTGGCAGAGACGCTTCAGTTTTATTTTATCCAGGATCTACCTACTCCTATATGTCATCTTATTTTGCACTATATCTGGTCATGCCTAGTGATTCCTTGAGTGCTCCTTTTTATGTGTCTACACCGGTGGGTGATTCTATTATGGTAGATCGAGTCCATCGTTCGTGCATAGTTGTGATTGGGGGTCTTGAGACTCGTGTAGATTTGTTACTGCTGGACATGGTTAATTTTGATGTCATACTAGGAATGGACTGGTTATCACCTTATCAAGCTATCGTGGATTGTCATGCCAAGACTGTGACCTTAGCCTTGCCGAGTTTACCTCGTTTAGAGTGGATAGGGACTCCTAGTCATTCTACCCGCAGTGTCATCTCTTATATGAAAGCTCGGCGTATGGTCGAGAAGGGGTGTTTGGCCTATTTAGCATATGTTTGTGATTCTAGAGCCGAGGTTCCTCCTATTGATTCTGTGCTTGTTGTTCGTGAGTTTCCTGAGGTATTTCCTTTAGACCTGTCGGGCATGCCACCCGACAGGGATATTAACCTTTGCATTGATTTGGCTCCGGGCACTTAGCCCATTTTTATCCACGTCGTATCGTATGGCCCTTCTTGAGTTGAAAGAGTTGAAGGAGAAGTTGCAAGACCTGCTTTAAAAGGGTTTTATTAGACCCAGTGTTTCGCATTGGGGTGCGCCAGTGTTGTTTGTTAAGAAGAAGGATGGATCGATGCGAATGTGTATAGATTACCGGCAATTGAACAAGGTTTCGATCAAGAATAAGTATATGTTGTCGAGGATTGATGATTTGTTTGATTGTTCCAAGGTATTTGCAAAGATTGACTTGGGATCTCGCTACCATCAGTTGAGGATTAGGGCATCTGATGTCCCTAAGATAGCTTTACGCACTCGGTATGTGCATTATGAGTTCTTGGTGATGTCATTCGGGTTGACAAATGCCCCAGCAGCTTTTATGGATTTGATAAATCGAGTGTTCAAGCCTTACTTGGATTCGTTCGTGATAGTCTTCATTGATGCTATTTTGATTTACTCCCGCAGCCGGGAAGAGCATGAGCAACATCTTAGAGTGGTTCTTCAGACTCTGAGGGATAGTCAGTAGTATTCCATGTTTTCGAAGTGTGAGTTCTGGTTGAGTTCAGTTGCATTCTTGGGTTATGTTGTATCAGCAGAAGGTATTTCGGTTGACCAGAAAAAGATTGAGGCAGTCAAGAACTGGCGTAGACCAGCATCAGCTACAGAAATCTGGAGTTTCTTAGGATTGGCAGGCTATTATCGTCGGTTTGTGGAGGGGTTTTCGTCTATTGCATCCCCGATGACCAGGTTGACCAAAAGGGTGCCCAGTTCAGGTGGTCAGACGAGTGTGAGGCGAGCTTTTAGAAGCTCAAGACAGCTCTGACTACGGCACCAGTGTTGGTTTTTCCCACAGGTTCAGGGCCATATACAGTTTATTGTGATTCATCATATATTGGGCCTGGTGCGATGTTGATGCAGGATGGCAAGGTCATTGCTTATGCTTCACGGCAGTTGAAGATTTATGATAAGAATTATCTGGTTCATAATTTGGAGTTAGCAGCCATTGTTCACGCATTGAATATTTGGAGGTACTATCTGTATGGCGTGGCATGTGAGGTGTTCACGGATCACAAGAGCCTGCACTATTTGTTCAAGCTGAAGGAGTTGAATTTGAGGCAGAGAAGGTTGTTGGAGCTATTAAAGGACTATGATATCACCATCTTATATCATCCGTGAAAGGCCAATGTGGTGGCCGATTCTTTGAGTAGGAAGTCAGGCAGTATGGGCAGTCTTGCTTATATTCTGGTCAGTGAGAGACCACTTGCTTTGGATGTTCAGGCTTTGGCCAATCAGTTCGTGAGGTTGGATGTTTCTGAGCCCAGTCGTGTGTTATCTTGCACATTCACTCGTTCTTCTTTGTTGGAGCATATCCGAGATCGATAATATGATGATCCCCATTTGTGTATCCTTAGAGACACGGTGTAGCACGGAGGTTCCAAGAAGGTTACCTTAGGTGATTATGGAGTTTTGAGATTGCAAGGTCGAGTTTGTGTGCCTAATATGGATGGACTTGGAGAGTCGGTTTTAGAGGAGGCCCATAGCTCCCGGTACTTTATTCATCCGGGCGCCACGAAGATGTATCAGGATTTGCAGAAGCATTATTGGTGGAGGAGAATGAAGAAGGATATTATTGCATATGTGGCTCGGCGTTTGAATTACCAGCAGGTTAAGTACGAGCATCAAAGGCCTGGTGGTTTATTCCAGAAGATTGAGATTCCTGAGTGTACTATGGACTTCGTTGTTGGATTCTCATGGACTCGTAGGAAGTTCGATACAGTGTGGGTTATTATCAATAGGCTAACCAAGTCAGTGCATTTAATTCTTGTGGCAGTCTCCTATTCTTCTAAGAGGTTAGATGAGATCTATATCGGGGAGATTGTTCATCTTCTTGGTGTGCTTGTGTCTATCATTTCGGACCGAGGTACGCAATTTACCTCACATTTTTGGAGAGCAGTTCAGCGAGAGTTGGGAACACGAGTTGGGTTGAGCATATCATTTCATCCTCAGATGGACCGGCAGTCCGAGCAGACTATTCAGATTTTGGAGGATATGCTCTGAGCTTGTTTCATTGACTTTGGAGGCTCGTGGGACCAGTGTTTGCTTTTAGCAGAGTTTGCCTACAGCAATAGCTACCAGTCGAGTATCCAGATGGCTCCTTATGATGCTTTGTATGGTAGGCGGTGTCGGTCGTCGGTTGGATGGTTTGAGCCAGGAGAGGCTCGGTTGTTGGGTACGGATCTGGTTCAAGATGCCTTGGACAAGGTCAAGATTATTCAGGATAGGATCCGTACATCTTAGTCCAGGCAAAAGAATTATGCCGACCGCAAGGTTCGAGATTTGGCTTTCATGGTCGGTGAGCAGGTATTTCTTTGAGTTTCTCCTATGAAAGTCATGATGAGGTTTGGGAAGAAGGGCAAGCTTAGCCCTAGGTTCATTAGCCCGTTTGAGATTCTTGATCGAGTGGGAGAGGTAGCTTATAGACTTGCATTGCCGCCGAGCTTATCAGTCGTGCATCCAGTGTTTCATGTGTCCATGCTTCGAAAATATCACAGTGATCCATCCCACGTATTAGATTTCAGCACTATTTAGTTGGACAAGGAATTTTCTTATGAGGAGGAGCCGGTAGCTATTCTAGACCGGCAGGTTGTCAGTTGAGATCGAAGAGTTTTCCTTCTGTTCGTGTTTAGTGGAGAGGTCAGCCAGCTGAGGCATCGATCTGGGAGTCCGAGTCCGATATGTAGAGCCGTTATCCCCATCTTTTCCCCGACTCAGGTACATCCTTCTTATGTCCGTTCGAAGACGAACAGTTGTTTTAGCGGTGGGGAATGTGATGACACAAAAGGTCATCACTAGTTTTTAAAATGAATTCTGCGTTCCGAGGCTTTAAATATCACGACCCAAATCGATGGGCCGCGACGGGCACTCGGTACCTTACTTAACCGAGTACCAATGTAACGTATCTATCTTATTATACTATTATGAGTAAATAAGCCAGAAAACTCATCATGAGATAACAAGAATAAAACATAAGGGAATACTCAACATATGATGACCCAACATGATATACAAACTTATTCATATGACATATGGGCCTATAAGACTGACATGACCATTTGTAAACTCAAAACATAGGCCGACAAGGCCATACAAGTATCCATACACCTGATATCTGTCTACAAGCCTCTAAGTGTACATAAAATCATAAAGATCGGGACAGGGCACCGCTATACCAATCAATATATATCCAAAGCATACTGACCAAATAGGCAACTCCAGAGCAAGTGGAATGCGCCAACACCTTCGCTGAGCTGATAGCCTAATAGGAGGGCAGTCAACCTATCAATCGGGACCTGCGGGAATGAAACGCAGCATCCCCAGGCAAAAGGAACGTCAGTACAAATAAAGTACCAAGTATGTAAGGCAGGAAAGCATAAACAAGAACAGTAATGTAAAGAGTGATAGAGAAGATACAACCTGTAACATCTGAGTGGCTCTGGGGGCTACTGACATGAAATGCATAATACATATATATATATAAATTTTTGAAAATATACGTGTAACAACCCGACCCGTCGTCTCAGGTATTTTGCCCCGTTTTCCCCGTCTTATGCTTCTATATGTTTCATTACATGTGTTTGGTGAATTTGAAGTAATTCGGATAGAGTTTGGTTGGAAATGAGACACTTAGTCT
>MU672940.1:4561-33993 GCA_026770625.1 Nicotiana glauca
ATACAATCACTTGCTTTTTTTCTCTTCCTCTTTCTTTATACAAATTAAAAGTATTTTTGTTGTGGGTTTGAATTGTTCCGATTAAAGAGAAATTTACAAAATCCATTGAAAAAATCATTTACACCCAGCTCAGTAAAACATCGGAAGGTTTATGTTTATAATATTTCCTTCTATCACTAATTTCCAAAATAAGTCGAAAGTTTTCATGTGTTGTGAATAACTTTTTTACTAAATAATAATAGTACATATTACAAAAATAAATTTAATAGTTTCAGAAAGAGTGATGTGTTTGCCAATATTAAACAAGTTAAAAAAAAACAAACAATAATAATGCTTTATTCTATTTTCAGAATGAGTGATATGTTTAGCCTTTTAGACTTTAGAGTGGACTGTACTTTCCTTATTTCTAAATTAAGAATTAGCCACAAGAAGAGAAAGATTAACATATGTGAATGACAACTCCATAGTTTTATTATATTTGAATTCTTTAATTTTTTTAATATGTTGATATAGTGTAAATAATTGTTAGCTACAACTATTTCTTTTGTTTGACAAATTATTAATTAATTTGGATTATATGAATATTTAAGAAACTATTCAAATTTAATTAGTATATTTAAAGACTTATATTATTTGGAGTAGGGATTAATGTGAGATTTCGAGTGTTAAATAATTAGTTTAAATAAATTAAATTACTTTAAATATCTCATTTATATATTTTTATTTGTGTAGATGGAATTTGTGCAGCATAGATGGGTGTAACGACCCGACTGGTCATTTTGAGCAATTACGTCCGGTTTAGTAATTTGAGATCTCGAACAGCTTCATAATATGTGTATTTGACTTGCGTGCTTGGTTGAATTCAGTTAACGGATGATTCAGTGTCCAATTGGAAGGAGAAAACTAGTTTCGGAAGTTTAAATGGTGAGAATTTGACCGGAATTGGAGTTTTGAGTAAACGGCCCCGGAATGGGCCGTCGGTGATCTCAACAAGCTCCGTATGGTAATTTTGGACTTAGGCGTGCGTTTGGATTTGGAGGTCCGTTGGGTAAATTGAGGCATTTTGGCGAAAATTGGAAAAGTTGAAGTTTGAAGAATAGAGAAGTTTGACCCATAGTTGACTTTTTTTATATCGGGGTCGGAATGCAATTTCGAGAGTTGGAGCAACTCCATTATGTCAACTGGGACTTGCCTGAAATATTTGGTGTCGTTTGGAGTTGATTTTATATGGTTTGGGCGCTTGGTTTCAATTCTAGAAGTTCTTGAAGTTCATGGCGATTTTCATGCGTTTTGGCATCTGATTCTTGGTTTTAGAAGTTATATTAATGATTTTAGTGCGAGAGCGAGTTTGTGGGGTGTTTTTCAACTTGTGTGCATATCTGGGTTGGAGCCCAGAGGGCTTGAGTGAGTTTCGGGCTGACTTTGGAATAACTTTTCATAGTCTTTCATTTCTGGTACTAGTTTCATCGCATTTGTAATTTTTATGCCGCAAATCCGACTATCACAATTGCGAAGCAGCCTCGCATTTGCGAAGCTGGGCTGCTAAGGGATGAACATGCATTTGTGAGGAAATCGACGCTTTTGCGAGGCCTGTTGAGTTTGCATTTGCCGACTCAGCATTGCATTTGCGATAAAGGTCGGAGTTGAGTTAGTTCACATTTGCAAACATTTGGGCCGCATTTGCGATGGCCCTACTTCGCATTTGCAAAGTGTCTCATTGCAATAGCGATGGAGACGAGATTATTCAGGCTGCGCATTTACGAAGTATTCTTCGCATTTGCGAAATATTCTTTGCTTTTGTGAGTTCGCATTTGCGAACCCAGTGTCGCAAATGCGACATCTGCAGCCTGCTAAAAGCTGAGTATTCCGAGTTTTTGCTCACTTTTTATATTTTTGAACCCTAACTCCGAGAGTGGCCGATTTTAAGAGAAATTATTGGGTAAGTATCTCTAATCAATTTCCAATCTTGTTTTTTTGATTATTTCTTCGATTTAACATCAAATTCATGAGAATCAAAAGGAAAATTCAAGGAAAATTTGTGAAATCTTCCAAAAATTTAAAATGATAATTTTAATGAACAAATGATATCGGAATTAGATATATTTTGTATGGGTGACCTCGTATCGGAATGGGTATTCAGTTTTTGTAAATTCCTTCAGGTTTCGAGGTGCGGGTCCGGGAATTTGACTTTTGTTGACTTTTTGCAAATTGTATAAGAATCATAGTTTGTTAATTAATTTTTTTTCTCTTGCATTGTTTGATGTATTGAAGTCATTTTTGGCTAGATTGAGGTGAGCGTTGATGAATTGGTAAAGGAAAATGCTAAATTGAGTATTGAATTGTCCGGATTGAGGTAATTATCTTGCCTAACCTTGTGTGGGGGACTTCTCTTTAGGAATTGAGTCTTATATGCTAATTGTAATTCATGCATGCGAGGTGACGAGTGTGTGCTCGAACTTATTTGTGGGAAATATTCTCTGGGGTTCTTAGGTCGTTATGATCAATATGTAGGGAGTGTTCCATTATGATTGGATTTAATAATTGCTTAAATTGTCTCTATATGCTCCATATGATGTTGCTAGCTTTTCTCGAATTCCTACGTGTTGCATTGACCCTTAATTGCCTTAATGGAAGTGATCGCCTTCCTTATTATTTTAATACTTCTTGATGGTGAGTTCCTCTATGACTTCGTACAAATACGTTACATGTCCAATTGTACTGGTTACCGGTGTAGTTATCACGTGCTTGTTATGTATTGTTGTTTTGTTGAGGTTTTGTTGTGAAGTTAATTGTCACGACCCAAACCCCGCACTCGTCGTGATGGCGCCTCTCGTGAAGACGAGGCCAGCCAACTAACCCAACTCGTCTTTTCAAAAATAGTTAAACGTAAATAAACAGTTGAAATATGACTTAATAGCATTAATTAGCGGAAATACAACCCAAGACAACCTTAATCGGGGTGTCACAAGTCACGAGCATCTATCAGAATGTAAATCTACTACAAGGTCTAAAATATACAAAACGAGAACAATGAACAAAAGAGAGAAACATGGTGCTGCGAACGCTGACAGTCACCTCCTTAACTCATATAACTCTGCCTCTGATTGGTCAAAACCCGCTGTCGGGTGAATAGATACTTGCATCTGCACACGAGGTGCAGGGAGTAAAGTGAGTACTCCAACTCAGTGAGTAATAAAGGTAAATACCAACTGAGCAGTAAGAAATCACGTAAAGCAAACCATCATGGTATATAGAAGCAGGGTACAATCCTTCGAGAAAACATTGATGCTGTGAAATCTTTGGAAATCTCTTGGCTCAGTTTAAATCTCTTTTGAAAATATATTTTTTCCAACAGTTACGAAATGATTTCAAAATAGTTAGAGCCGATAAGCACAGAAAATCCGCCCCTCGGGCACAAATACAACAGTATAACAGGTAAAAAGGCACGTAAATATGCAATATGAGCACATAAAAGTCTACCCCTCAGGCAATATCTCAAAATAGTACCAGCCCCTCGGGCTCACTTTTAGAACACTCTCAGCCCCTCGGGCTCTCTCTCTCAGATCACTCTCAGAACAGTATCATATAGTAACCACTGCGGCGTGCAGCACGATCCACATCTCGCTGCAGCGTGCAGCCCGATTCATATATCATCGACGGCGCTCACCGGGGGTGTGCAGACTCAGGGAGGGGCCCCTTACAGCCCAAGCGCAATATCAAGCCACCTCGTGGCACATAAAATAAGGCCTGAAAGCCTTCTCACGTCACTCATAAGGCCTGAAAGCCTCCTCACATCACTCACAAGGCCCGAAAGCCTCCTCACGTCACTCAAGCCACCTCGTGGCATATAAAGTATCTTAGGCCCTCGGCCTCATATCACTCAACATATCCTCACATATGGCCCTCGACCTCACTCAATCTGAAAATTATCACAAGCCCCTCGGGCATTTGTTAAATAGTAGTTTTCAGCCCAAAATATCATTTAGAAATATCATTTAAGTTTCAAATCTGAGTAAAATTGGCTGAGTTTGTAAAACAATAGATATCAACTGGACTGAGTTCAAATAATACGTCAAAACAGTGAGGAAACCATGTTAAAATCCCCGAAGGGTTCAAATAATTGGCACGGAGCCCAAATATGGCAATCAGCCCAAATCATGATAATAACAAATAAGTATCAGTCAAATACGCGGTAAAATAATCAATCGTGATGGACCAAGTCACAATCCCCAACGGTGCTCTACCCCACGCTCGCTATCCGGCGTGCAAGTCACCTCAATATAGCATTACGGTGTGTAAATCCGGGGTTTCAGACTCTCAGGATATCATTTATAATCATTACTCACCTCAAGCCGGCTAGATCTCTAGCTCGCTATGCCCTTGCCTCTCAAATCGGCCTCCTCGCATGCCGAATCTTACTAAAACTACAACGAATATGTCACAATAGGCTAAGGTAATATAACCCAATCAAAAACAATCAATAACGGGTACAAATCCCGAAATTACTCAAACCTATCCCCCGGGCCCACACTTCGGAATTCGACGAAACTCACAAAATCCGATAACCCATTCAACCACGAGTCCAGCCATACCAAAATTACTAAATTCCGATAACAATTCGGCCTCCAAATTTTCAAATCTTATTTTCAAATTCCTATGTCCAAATCTCTAATTTACACCTCAAAAACATGTAATCTAGTCGTATTATTCGATAATAATTCAATATTATGGAGTAGAAATGATCACAAGTGACTTACCTCAAGATTTCCCATGATTTCTTGCTCAAAAATCGCCCTAAGGCGTGTTCTTTCACAAAAAAAATGTCAAAATGAGCAAAAAAAATTGAACAACACTAATACACCCGAATCTAGTCACTAAAAGCCAAATCTGGTCGCTAAAAGTCCAAAATGTGGTCGCTAAAATGTGCACACCAGATCTGATGCACGAGCAATCTTTATTTTCACTAAAAAGGCTCTAACTCCATCATACAAACTCGGAATTTGATGATTCTTGGTCCTATGAGTCACAAATAATAATACGAACATAGCCCTTCAATCGAAACTCAATTCGGAGCTCATTTGCTTAGTGTGATACCCATTTTGCTCGTTAAACAATTAACTCATGTTTCGCGTTAAAAACCCAATCGTGACTTGATGAAATTAAACCAAACTTTCCAGATCACTCCTATAAATTCATTGTCAAAAATCCGGATGTCTCGAAATCAAATTTCGATCTCTAGAACTAAAAATGGACCTTTGGATCATTACATGCTTATGCTCAAAACGGTAAAATCATCCAAAAACTCCTTCAAAACTTATCCGAGCCTCATGGGACACCGATCAAATATGCCAACCCATCATAAAACATCATTCAAACTTGCTCCAATCATCAAAACACCAAAAACAACACCAAAACCATCAAATTACATCGAATTCAAGACTAAGTTCTTCTAAAACTTTTGAAACATGCATTTGATAAAAAACCTGACCAAAACATCTTCGAATTACCTGAAATTTTGCACACACATCCCAAATCACCTAAGGAAGCTACAACAACTCTTAGAATTCCATGCGGACCGTCGGATCAAAATCTCACCCCTTAACAGGAATTTGCCAAAATACTAACTTCGCCAATTCAAGCCCAATTCTACACCGGTCCTCCAAAATTACTTCCGATCATGCTCCTAAGTCACAAATCATCCCTTGAAGCTAACCAAATCATAAAAACTCCAATCCGAGCTCATATACAAATAAGTCAAGTCTTGGTCAAACCTTTCAAATTCAAGGCTTTCTATTGAAACTATTCTTTCAAATTCATCCCGATTTTTCCTTAAACCAAAACCAACAATCTACATCAGTCATAATACATATCACGGGGCAAGTCATGCCCGAGAACTGGCGATCAAAGTGCAAAAGCTCAAAACGGCCGATTGGGTCGTTACATCCTCCCCCACTTAAACACAAGTTCGTCCTCGAACGTACCTAGAATTGTTTTAGATGCCAACCAACAACTGAATAACTTTACCATGCATACACCCGGGGGTGATCCCACGTCACCCTATCTCATATAGGTCCGATAACATATTTTAACTAAAATCACACAATCTAGTCTAGTCCATAAATCATAGAACCACATTTCACTTTCCGAAATCACACACAAGGTTAGAACCTCACATCTATACTTTGAATAGTCCCGAACCAGCTGTAATAACCCATACCTGCAACCTCAGGCGCAATTATATGATATACCACATAACTCAAACACTAGAAACGATAACTTCTATTCATAGTAGTTGCATATAACAACCGAATATCGATAGGAAACCTCTTATCAGCTAAAGTCTCATTCCAACGCTTTCACATACTACCAATGATAAAGGAAACATGCAATAAATCATAACCATTTCTCAGGTCAACCATTCATGAAGTCACTTCCCTTTTTGGCTAATACTACAACAGATTTTTGAGCTGAACCTCGATATTATCCTTCCAACAAGCTGAAATCAAATCCATTCGTATTCATTAATGACCCCAACGATCACCTCGAATCCAACACACCACTCTGGTGACATGACACATCAATACATGACTAAGCCACAACTCACATAATTCGCGCACCGATAAGGAACGGTCTAAACATACTCGAGTCATGAAAATGATCCAAACAAAAGAGCTGTACCTCAAGCTCATCAATACTATCACAACACAAAGCTGAGACCCTATCTCACACCATAGAAATAGAACATATGAATCTACCCCGAACGGTCATATCTCCATGTAGCCTCGCTACAATGCGCGATCCTATCCAAACACTGTTACCTATGAAACACCCCAAGTCACTGCGCTCAAAATTCGATAGCCACGCAGAATTTGATATCTGGGACCAAAGAAAATCATTACACCTACGGTGAAAAAAATAACATATGCCACGCAACCCAATAGGACATAACCGATACACCATTCACTGAGCAACGCTCAATTACTCTTCCCGCTTGAATTCCACTAAACGACTCCAATTGAACCGCATCGTATGTGCCTATAACCAACAAATCATAACATCTCACAACACACAAAGGTAACTCATAGATCTCCCCAGATCACTAATAAGCTCAACAACGGTCGAATCAATACCTCCCTAAAAATGCCATTCGGAGCCAACCCAGCCGACTCAAGATAGAACACTTACCCACATTGGCCTGCCAACGAACTCCTTATCGAGGAAGCCTGAAGCTCCTCCTTCTACCTCTATAACTCTACCGATGCTATACGATACGATACAAGGCACCAAATCCACATCTAAATCTACAACCTTGCCCGGCGACATGCCCAGCCAAAAGAAATACCTCTGAGAAGTCCCTCATCACCGGAACGGAAAAGATATGAGGAGCCTTAGCACTGACACTCATCATAAGAGCCCAATAAGGAAGAATAACCTTTCCCAGCCGCTCGCTGGGTCTTCAAAATATAAAAATCCCAATAGGACATAATCCGCCGAACATCGCCACCCAATCCGTGGTATTTCCCGACATAGCCAACAACGCCATCCTACCGTAATAGTCCAGAATAACATGACACGGAAACAACCAGTCTACACCCCAATATCATATCCACAATCTAACATACCAAGCAAAGAAAGATCCCTCGGGCCTCCAAATCCCCGTAGTTGCTAAACAGTGCCAATGCACACGATCTACGACCATAACATTGCCTAGATATGAGAATTTCCGGTCTCCAATTCCATGTAGCACACAAATAAACATACCTGATCCCAAATTCCGCTGTCCAAATAGGTATCACACCTCAGTACCCAGTCATTCCACGAAAGATATTCTAAAATTCCCATTTCCCATACAAGAAACTCGAATATCAGCAGTCGATCCAGCATGAAAGTGCCGCAATACTACTGAAGTGCCATCAACTTAATCACATTGCCCCTTTTCTGAAACCTATACTCTCGTCAGATCACTTCCAAATAACAATACCATTTCCTTAATCATCTAAGGCTACCCGCTGCCTAAGAGTGTTATGAACTTCCTTTCAGAACTGAACTGAAACCTCATACATGCAAATCTCGATCCTCCATAACATACCGCATATTCCACACCATCCAAGGATAACAGGAAAACTTTTATCTCCCTTCCAAGCTACACACATCTACGCACTCAACTAGTCAAGAACTTCCATTAATACCATCTATAAGGAAATCATTACACATCCCATGGCTCTCATACTTGTAGAAAATGCACCCCTCCAACCACGATAGGAATCAACAAGAACTTTCCCAATTTAGTTTGCACAAATTAAACTGCTAGGACTAAATCCTTCTAACTAGGCCAAGCTAAGCGAGCCATCAAAACCCATGAGCATTGCTGCAAAATACCTGTAAAAACCCATTACCTCAAACACACACAAAGAATTGATCATATCATTACCATACTGATTCGGTCTACTATCAAACTACTCTATCTATCTAAATTTCCTTCTGATTCATTATCAACTTGATGCTCCCTCTTGCTGTAGTACAACAATCTCTGAACCCAGGTTTACCTCACGAGACCCAAACATAACTTCACGATGTCTAAGGCCCATAAGCCGCTGAATACTCTCTCAAATATTCACATAAACACCACATTCCAGAATGCTTTACTCAGAAGAACTTCCTGCAAATCTAAGTCCGTTACCTTTACTTTCCTGATACTGATACATAGAATCCCATAATTCACTTAGAAATACCACAACTCTTGACCTCTTCAATTGAAAATGAGAGTTTCTAACCACCTACACAACCTTAAGATACCTGATTGTTCCCTGTAGAATCTTGAACATACTAAAGCCATCATCGCAAGTCATTCACTTTTATTCAAACTGCGACTTACTAACCTAGCAAATAGAACCACTCGTGCCTCATTGGCACTCCGATACCGCAAAATGAAATTTAATTCACCCCCAACTAGGAGACATGAAAAGATTCTTCACACGCCCATAACTCGGAGCTACGCATCCAGTCACGATGGAAATCATATACTTAATAGTTCACCTATCATCCAACAGATCTTCATCGTCACTTCAAAGTTACATAGATGCATCTCGTAGTACTACCATACTCATCACATGGCTATTCATTTGTCACTTCCACTAATAGGGACACTGCCGAAAATATAAGTTCAAAACACTTACTCACACAATCAGCACCTCAGTGCTCAAGCCATAGGAAAATATCCGGTCTCAAGTCCTCCAGACTGGACCAATATCAAACTCACAGAGATCATATCTCGCCCCTTGATCGGGGAATCACAAGCCATCAAGGCACATCTGATAGTGAGAGCTCATGCGCGCATACAAATGCGTGGAAGGAATTTCAAGAGTTTCTTTTCAAGTTGAATCAAGGACGCACGACAAGAATTCAAGAATGTGAAGTTTTCCTAAAGGTTCTGCAGCCTCTCGAGGATAAATACAGACATCTTCGTACCGAACCGTGAGACTCTACTAAACCTGCTCATGACTCGTGAGACCTATGTAACCTAGGCTCTGATGCCAACTTGTCACGACCCAAACGCCGCACTGGTCGTGATGGTGCCTCTCGCGAAGATGAGGCCAGCAAACTAACCCAACTCATCTTTTCAAAAATAGTTAAATATAAATAAACAACTTAAATATGACTTAATAGCATTAATTAACAGAAATACAACCCAACACAGCCCTAATCGGGGTGTCACAAGTCACGAGCGTCTATCATAATATAAATCCACTACAAGGTCTAAAATATACAAAAGCGGAATAATGAACAAAGGAGAGAAACATGGTGCTGTGAACGCTGACAGTCACCTCCTTAACTCATATAACTCTACCTTTGATCGGCCCAAACCCGCTACCGGGTGAATAGATACCTGCATCTGCACACAAGGTGCAGGGAGTAAAGTGAGTACTCCAACTCAGTGAGTAATAAAGGTCAATAACAACTTAGTAGTAAGAAATCATGTATAGTAAACCATCATGCTGTATAGAAGCAGGGTACAATCCTTCGAGAAAACAGTGATGCTATGAAATCTTTGGAAATCTCTTGGCTCAGTGTAAATCTATTTTGAAAATAATTTTTCCAACAGTTACGAAATGATTTCAAAATAGTTTGAGCCGATAAGCACAGAAAATCCACTCCTCGGGCACAAATACCACAATATAACAGGTAAAAAGGCAAGTAAATATGCAATATGAGCACATAAAAGTCTGCCCCTCGGGAAATATCTCAAAACAGTACCAGCCCCTTGGGCTCACTTTCAGAACACTCTCAACCCCTCGGGCTCTCTCTCTCAGATCAATCTCATAACAGTATGATATAGTACCCGCAGCGGCATGCAACCCGATATACATCTCGCTGCGGCGTGTAGCTCGATCCATATATCATCGATGGCACTCACTAGGGGTGTGCAGATTCAGGGAGGAGCCCCTTACGGCCCAAGCGCAATATCAAGCCACCTTGTGTCATTTAAAATAAGGTCTGAAAGACTTCTCACATCACTCATAAGGCTTGAAAGACTCCTCACATCACTCACAAGGCCTGAAAGCCTCCTCACGTCACTCAAGCCACGTCATGGCATATAAATTATCTCAGGCCCTCGGCCCCATATATCTCAACATATCCTCACATATGGCCCTCGGCCTCACTCAGTCCGAAAATCATCACAAGCCCCTCGGGCATTTGTTAAACAGTAGTTCTCAGCCCAAATATCATTTAGAAATATCATTCAAGTTTCAAATTTGAGTAAAATTGGTTGTGTTTGTAAAATAGTAGATATCAATAGGAATGAGTTCAACTAATACGTCAAAACAGTGAGGAAATAGTGATAAAATCCGTGAAGGGTTCAAATAATTGGCACGAAGCCCAAATATGACAATTAGCCCAAATCATGATAATAACAAATATGTTTCAGGCAAATACGCGGTAAAATCATCAATCGGGACAAACCACGTCACAATCCCCAACGGTGCTCTACCCCACACTCACTATCTGACGTGCAAGTCACCTCAATATAGCACTACGGTATGCAAATCCGGGGTTTCAGACCCTCAGGATATCATTTACAATCATTACTCACCTCAAGCCGGCCAAATCTCTATCTTGCTATGCCTTTGCGCGCCGATTCTGACCAAAACCACAACGAATACGTCACAATAGTCTAAGGGAATATAACCCAATCAAAAACAATCAATAACCGGCACAAATCCCGAAATTACTCAAACCCGGCCCCCGAGCCCATACTTCGAAATTCGGCGAAACTCACAAAATCCGATAACCCATTCAACCATGAGTCCAACCATACCAAAATTACTAAATTCCAATAATAATTTGGCCTCCAAATCTTCAAATCTTATTTTCAAATCCCTATGTTCAAATCCCCAATTTATACCTAAAAACATGTAATCTAGTCAGATTGTTCGATGATAATTCAATATTATGGAGTAGAAATGATCACAAGTGACTTACCTAAAGATTTGCCATGATTTCTTGCTCAAAATTGCCCCAAGGCGTGTTCTTTCACAAAAAAAAACATCAAAATGAGCTAAAAAAATAGAACAACACTAATACAACCGAATCTGGTTGCTAAAAGCCAAATCCGGTCGCTAAAAGTCCCAAATCTGGTCGCTAAAACGTGCACACCAGATCTGATGAACTAGAAATCTTTATTTTCACTAAAAAGGCTCTAACTCCATCATACAAACTCAGCATTCGATGATTCTTGTTCCTATGAGTCACAAATAATAATACAAACATAGCCATTCAATCGAAACTCAATTCGGAGCTCATTTGATCAGTGTGATACCCATTTCGCTCGTTAAACAATTAACTCATATTTGGCGTCAAAAACCCAATCGCGACTTGATGAAATTAAACCAAACTCTCCAGATCACTCCTATAACTCATTGTCAAAATTCCGAAAGTATCGAAATCAAATTTTGATCTTTAGAACTAAAAATGGACATTTTGATCATTATATGCTTATGCTCAAAACGACAAAATCTTCCAAAAACTCCTCCAAAACTTATCTGAGCCTCATGGGACCCCCACCAAACATGCCAAACCATCCTAAAATATCATTTGAACTTTCTCCAATCATTAAAACACCACAAACAACACCAAAACTATCAAATTACATCGGATTCAAGCCGAAGTTCTTCTAAAACTTCTGAAACACGCATTTGATAAAAAACTCTACCAAAACACCTCCGAATGACCTAAAATTTTGTACACACGTTCCAAATCACCTAACGAAGCTACAACAACTCTCGTAATTCCACCCTCGGATAAAAATCTCACCCCTTAACCGGAATTTGCCAAAATACTAACTTCGCCAATTGAAGCCTAATTCTACACCGGACCATCAAATTTACTTCTGATCATGCTACTAAATCAAAAATCATCCCCCGAAGCTATCCAAATCATAAAAAATATGATCTGAGCTCATATGCAAATAAGCCAACTCTTGGCCAAACCTTTCAAATTCAAGGCTTTCTACTGAAACTGTTCTTTCAAATTCATCTCGATTTTTCCTTAAACCAAAACCAACGATCTATATCAGTCATAATACATATGACGGGGAAAGTCATGCCCGAGAACAGGTGATCAATGTACAAAAGCTCAAAACGACCGGTTGGGTCTTTACATTATTATCGATACAAGTTTGGTTATAGCTGATTCCCTTGCTGGGACATATTTAATCCTTACTGTTGGTTCCTTTGTCAGGATGTATTTATTTTTGTTGTTGACTCCCTTGCCTGGATATGGTTGTTTCCTTATTGTTCCCTTGCCAGGATTCTTTTGTTATTAGTGTTGATTTGTATGTTTAGGTCGGGTTGCACTCCGTAACAATATTATATGGATTGGGTTGCACGTCGCAACAATATTATGCGAATCGGGTTGCACGCTGCAACAATATTCGATGGATCGAGTTGCACGCTGCAACATCACTATATGATTTGGATCGGGTTGCACACTGCAAAAATATTTGATGGATTGGGTTGCATGCCGTAACATCATTATATGATTTGGGTCGGGTTGCACACCGCAACAATATTGTATGATAGTGATTGGGTCGCACACGGCAACAATACTATATGACTGGGATCGGGTTCCATGCCACAACAAAAAGGAATAAAAGTAAATATTGACTCTTATGGTGAGAATGAGAGTTAAAACACAAAAGGTGGTGCCGTGCACTTTGTGCGGATGTGTTTATTTGTTTTTATCAATTCAAGTGTATAAACTGTTTAAATTCCTTTATTTCGATGATCTTTTGTGTTAGAACCTACAATATTTTCAGTACCTCACCGTATTTATGTATATATATACTCCAATACTTCAAACTTCAATAATTGTTATAGCTGTGATTCAATTAGTTTCTCAATTATACCCCCTTAAACCATCTGAGGTTGTATTTACTTAAAAAGGAATTTCTACTAAGTTTCAAGTTATTAAATCTCATGTTAAAGGTAATAGTCCATTCAATGTTGTATTCTTAAATTAAAAGTGGTACTTTCTTTACTCAAATGATTTCCAAAGAAACAATTTCACCTTTTTTCTCGCTGGCTTTATATATATTCCAATACTTCAATCTTCAATAATTGTTACATGTGTAATTCAATTAGTTTCTCAATTACCCCTTAAACCGTCTGAGGTTGTATTTACTTAAAAAAGGAATTTCTACTAACTTTCAAGTTATTAAATCTCATGTTAAAGGTAATAGTCCATTCAATGTTGTATTCTTAAATTAAAAGTGGTACTTTATTTACTCAAATGATTTCAAAAGAAACAATTTCTCCTTTTCTCGCTGCTTTCCCAATTGTTTTAGAAATTGTAATTTTACTTATATTAGGTAAATGAGACTTCTTGGACATATTGAGTGTTTTGCACGAACATTATGTATTGTATAGCATGTGGATTCTGTTGTTAAAAGTGAAATAGAAAAGATGGGGGCACAAGGTGCCATGTGTGTGGAAGTTTCGAAAGTTAAGATTATGATATGAGAAACCGAGGATTGAGATGATCAGGATTATGTATTAGACATGGTGTGATTGATTGAGTGGACATTTCCTTCTTTAATTGAATACACTCTTACTTGTCTCTACTCCTGTTATGTCAATGTTGATTGACTTGGTTATCTGATCTACTTGATTATCTGATTTACTTGGTTGTAGTTCGTTACTACCCGCATTCTCCTTTATTATTATTTTGTATTTTATTTCTTTATGCTGTTGATATTACCTCGCTAACTTCATCGCGATATTTTATTATCATATCTTGTTCATTTTGTTTGACTAGTAGGTGTCTTAAATGTTCCTCGTCACTAACCCACCGAGATTAGTCTTGATACTTATTGGGCACCGCCGTGGTGTGCTCATACTAGACTTCTGTACATTTTTGTGTACATATCCAAGTATTGGTCGATAGTAGTTGTGCAGGCCGTCGTGGTACAGACTCACGGCAACCTGTTGTAGTGTTCACAGGCTTCTGAGTCACCTTCATATTTTATATTCACATTGTTCAACTTATTTCCAAATGGCTGTTTAGAAGTTGTACCGAAATTCTGTAGAGCTTATTACATGTACTACCAGGTTTTGGAAGTTGTTCATTGTATAAGGGATTCATCTCAGAAGAATTCTAGCTGTTATTAGTTATTGTTGTTATTCTACATTTTAGTAGGCTTACATATTTTTTAAGACTAGGTGCCATTATGAAACCCAATAGAGGGAAAATTGGGTCGTGACAAGTTAGTATCAGAGATCTAGGTTCATGGGTTCTATGAGTCAAAAGCAGGTTGGGTAAAGTCTTGCGGATCGGTACGAAAATGTCTGTACTTATCTTCGAGATGCTATAGAATTGTTAGGAAATTCCACTTCTTTCATTCCATATCGTGCGATATTGGTTCAGCTTGAAATATATAGCTTATGTCCTTTTACATCCACTCATATATAATATTATGCTCTCAACGTTCGTCATGCGCCAGTGGTGTGTGATGCTAGAGAGGGGCTACGAAGGAGTCAGGGATGCTCAGGCATTGTCTCAACGTATTGTCCAGACTGAAGATACAGAGGTATTAAGAGACTATTCAGTTGTTTACATGGAGGCACAGCGGAAGTATAGTGGGTGTTGATTGAGGACAGTTGGCGGTATTGGAGTACCTTGTAATTTTTGTTGAACGATCTTTGAAGGTTAGTTTGTAGATCCTCAAACTTTGTTTTCTATGGCTTTGTGCCAAGTGGAGGAGTCCAATAGCGGCATTCAGATTGTAGAGTCAGATTTATATCAGTTTTAGCGTGAGGTATGTGTATATGTGGTATTGGTAGGTTCCTAGATTTTGGGGTATGACCAGGGTTTGAGATCTCGCATGAGATGATTTTGGGGCTTACAGTATTTATACGTCAATAATAGATCTACATATCACCATCAAGGGGAGTCGAGGAACAACTTCAGATTCATTGGAGGTCTATTCAGCGTAGGTATCGTGGTTGTGGCAACATGGGGTGCTTTAGAGGAAATGTAGAGGTTTATGAGTTTCTTGCTATATGGTTCATGCTAGAGTCATCTGTATTTGGGGCTTTGATGGGAGTTATTGCATATCGACTATCCAAAGAAATGAGTCAGTTCAGTAGTGTTGGGTCAGCATAGCAATGTGAGTAAATGGTCCTTTTGAATGAGAATTCTCTACTGGCATTTATGGAAGTACTCTTGGATTGGACGGTTTGTGTGACTCGATTGAGATGGGGAGTTGCAGTCCCGATGGTTTAGTTGTGTGCGGGCGGATCTCAGAGGGGTCTCAATGGTTTGACTACGACTTGAGTTGGATGTCTTCTATGGGCATAAAGAATATGTGGTATATTGTGGTTTTCTCCTAAATCAATATCTGGAATTAATAGAGTGTTGGCATTACTAGCTACTACATGTGAAAAGTGTGCATTTTTGGAAAGGACCTTGAGTTTTGGTTTGCGGTACGTGGCTGGTAGCATGGTGATTACTGAGTTCTGAGGCTTTTGCGATTCATGTTTTGTTGCATGGCTAGAATCTTATATGGGTTCTTAGATAGGATGATGGAAGGCGTGTGATGTATCATCCATTTGATGTGCATAGTCGAGTTCGGGTATGGATTGTTTTGTATTCCTGAGGTTTTAGGACAAGGTGTCCCCGTATGTGGGCTATTTCTATTTGCGGATTGTGATGAAATTTTGAAAATGAGATAATTAATAGCATGTATTATCAATAGGTTGTCGTAGATCTTCCGAAGAATGTTTATCTAGGAAGGGTCGGGATTTGGTTGTAAGCTATGTGGAGGATCACCGAGAATATGTGTTTTGTATCAGGTTCAGTTTGTGTGCTCCTATGAGGTTGTCATTTTGATCATGTTACCAGGAAGAATGGATAATATGTGTGCCCAAGCCTATGTTATGTGCTACTCTTTTATGTTATGCCACACAGCGAGATTTTATGATTATTCTCCACGCATGTTGTGATTCTGTTCGGGCCTTATGACGATGTAGGTGAAATAGCACTTGTGATGTTAATTTGCTCATTGCACTTTAGTTGTGCTTGCTTCTTTCATGGTTTAGCACTTTCATTCATTTTCCCACAGTCTTATTTGTGCACTCTGTTGTACTTGATATTAGTATTCATATGTTCAGTAAGCTCGAGCAATTTGGCTTGATGAGTATTTGGGAGCGGGCTGCACGCTACAACAGATGTTATGTGGGGTACCCTTTTATTGTGTTTATTTGGTGTTGTGTTTTCCCTCTATGGGACGATTTGATGAAAGACTATACTTTTGTTGTCACACATGTTGTACTTGTTAGATAATTCTTATAGTTAGCTTTCCCTTGTTTGTGCTGAATAAATTAGTTATTGCTGGTTTGGTGTATGAGTTGTGTGGTGTGAGAATTTGTGTGTTTCCATGATGAGTCATCAGTTGGGCTGCTTGTATTGGTCGAGAGGTGGTTCTTATACCTGAGAGTGGTACTATGGTATTGGGGGTGAGAAGTGTTGGAAGTAAATGGGTGTTTCTGCTAAGATTTAGATAATGGCCCTGGTGGGCGAGAGGGTTTCTTGACTTATTTACTTCATAGGCGGCTATTAATTCCAGCATGTTTATTTATCACGAACAGTGATATGGAGGTCCGGAATAAGGATATATTAAATGTGAGGTGTGTTGTCGGCATCCATGATGTTATTTGAGCAGCTATGGTGGTCAGAGGATTATTGCTTCGGGCTTTGAGTTGTGTAGAGTAGCATGTGATTATATTCTGGATTGGAATTTGGCTCGATTCAGCTTGTTAAGCCTCATGCAATGTGATGATGTGGAATTTGGATCCGATGATAATTTTCAAATGTTGAGATTTGAGTTCTGTTCTAAGAATATGGGCTAAGGAGGAGATGAGATCTTTAGTTAAGTTGCACTGTCAATTCTGCTTAGGTTGGGTGACGGAGAATCACCCCTGGGTGTATGTATGGTGAGCTCATGCAGTGGTTCGATTGTTTTGGGATAACTCCGGGCACGTTCGAAAACGAATGTATGTTTAAGTGGAGGAGGATGTAACGACCCGACAGGTCGTTTTGAGCAATTGTGTCCGGTTCAGCAGTTTGAGATCTCGAATAGCTTCATAATATATGTATTTGACTTGCGTGCATGGTTGAATTTAGTTAACTGATGATTCAGAGTCAAATTGGAAAGAGAAAACTAGTTTTGGAAATTTTAACGGTGAGAATTTGACCGGAATTAGACTTTTGGGTAAACGGCCCTGGAATGTTCCATCGGTGATCTCAACAGCTTTGTATGGTGATTTTGGACTTAGGCGCGTGTCCGGATTCAGATTTGGAGGTCCGTAGGGTAAATTGTGGCATTTCAGCGAAAGCTGGAAAAGTTAAAGTTTGGAGAATAGAGAAGTTTGACCCATAGTTCACTTTTGTGATATCGGGGTCGGAATGCGATTTTGAGAGTTGGAGCAGCACCTTATGTCAATTGGGACTTGCCTACAAAATTTGGTGTCGTTTGGTATAGTTCGGGCGCTTGGTTGCAATTCTAAAAGTTCTTGAAGTTCATGGCGATTTTCATGCGTTTTGGCATCCGATTAATGGTTTTAGAAGTTATATTAATGATTTTAGTGTGCGATCGAGTTTGTGAGGTATTTTTAGACTTGTGAGGATATCTGTGTTGGAGCCCCAAGGGCTCGGGTGAGTTCCGGACTAGCTTTGGAATAACTTTTCTTAGTCTTTCATTTCTGGTATTCCTGTCATCACATTTGCGATGTTTATGCCGCAAATACGACTATCGCAATTGCAAAGCAGCCTCACATTTGCGAAGCAGGGCTACTAAGGGCTGACCTCGCATTTGCGAGGAAATAGACACTTTGCGAGGCCTTTTGAGTTCACATTTGCAGACTCAGCATCACATTTGTGATAAAGTCTGGAGTTAATTTAGTTCGCATTTGCAAACATTTGGGCCGCATTTGCGATGGCCCTGCTTTGCATTTGCGAAGTATCTCATCACAATTGCGATGGAGACAGGATTCTACAGGCTTCACATTTGAGAAGTATTCTTTGCTTTTGCGAGTTCGCATTTGCGAACCTAGTGTTGCAAATGCGACATCTACAGCCTACTAAAAGCTGAGTATTCCGAGTTTTAACTCATTTTTTATATTTTTGAACCCTAACTCCGAGAATGGGCGATTTTGAGAGAAGATTTTCTTATCAAATTATTTGAATTTTAAACAATATTTTTTTAATTAAATTTTAGATTTAACATTAAATTCATGAGAATCAAAAGGAAAATTTGTGAAATCTTTCAAAAATGTAAAATGATGATTTGAATGACCAAATTGAATCAGAATTAGATAAATTTTATATGGGTGAACTCATATCAGAATGGTTATTTGGTTTTCGTAAATTCCTTTGGATTTCGAGGTGTGGGTCCTGGAAGTTAACTTTTTGCAAATTATATAAGAATCATAGTTTGTTAATTGAAATTGTTTTCTCTTGAATTGTCTGATGTATTCAAGTTATTTTTTGCTAGATTGAGCCGAGCATTGATGAAGTGGTAAAGGAAAAAGCTAAATAGAGTATTAAATTGGCCGGATTGAGGTAAGTATCTTGCTTAACCTTGTGTGGGAGACTTCCCCTTAGGAATTGAGTCTTATATGCTAATTGTAGTCCGTGCATGCGAGGTGACGAGTGTGTGCTCGGACTTATTTGTTGGAAATATGATCTAGGGTTCTTAGGTCCTTATGATCAATATGTGGAGAGCATTCCATTATAATTGGGTTTAATAATTGCTTAAATTCTCTCTATATGCTCCATATGATGTTGCTAGCTTTTCTCGAATTCCTACGTATTGCATTGACCCTTAATTGCCTTAATTGAAGTGGTCACCTTCCTTATTATTTTGTTACTTCTTGGTTGTGAGAACCTCTATGACTTCGTACAAATAGGTTACATGACCAATTGTTGTGGTTATCGGTGTAGTTATCTGATTCTTCTTATGTATTGTTGTTTAGTTGAGGTATCATTGTGAAGTAAATTATTGGTACAAGTTTGGTTATAGCTGATTCCCTTGCCGGGACATATTTAATCCTTACTATTGGTTCCCTTGCCAGGATGTGTTTATTCTTGTTGTTGACTCCCTTGCCGGGATATGGTTGTTTCCTTATTGTTCCATTGTCGGGATTCTTTTGTGATTAGTGTTGATTTGTATATTTGGGTCGGTTGCACGCCACAACAATATTATATGGATCGAGTTGCATGCCACAATAATATTATATGGATCGGGTTGCACACCTTAACAATATTATACGGATCGAGTTTCACGCCGCAATAATATTAGATGGATCGGGTTGTATGCCACAACATCACTATATGATTTGCATTGGGTTGTATGCCGCAACAATATTAGATGGATCGGGTTTCACGCTGCAACATCATTATATGATTTGGGTCAGGTTGCACGCTGCAACAATATTATATAATTTGGATCGGGTTGAATGTTGCAACAGTACTATATGATTGGGATCGAGTTGCACGCTGCAACAAGAAAGAATAAAAGTGAATATTGAATCTTATGGTGAGAACGAGAATAAAAGCACGAAGTGTGGTGCCGTACACTTTCTGCGGATGTGTTTATTTGTTGTTATCAATTCAAGTGTTTAAACTATTTAAATTCCTTTATTTCAGTGATCTTTAGTGTTAGAACCTACAATGTTTTCAATACCTCATGGTATTTATGTGTGTGTGTGTGCATATATATATTTACACACTCAATTACTTCAAACTTCAATAATTGCTACAGCTGTAATTCAATTAGTTTCTCAATTCTACCCCGTTAAACCTTCAAAGGTTGTATTTACTTAAAAAGGGAATTTCTAATAAGTTTAAAATTATTAAATCTCATGTTAAAGGTAATAGTCCATTCAATGTTGTATTCTTAAATTAAAAGGGGTACTTTCTTTACTCCAATAATTTCAAAAGAAACAATTTTACCTTTACTTGCTGGCTTTTCCAATTAGTTTAGAAATTGTAATTTTACTTATATTAGGTAAATGAGACTTCTTGGAAATATTTAGTACTTTGCACGAACATTATATATTGTATAGCATGTGAATTCTGTTGTTAAAAGTTAAATGGAAAAGATAGGGGCACAAGGTGTCAGTTGTGCGAGAAGTTTTGGAAGTTAAGATTATGATAAGAGAAATCGAGGATTGAGATAGTCAGGATTGTGTATTAGACATGGTGTGATTGATTGAGTGGGCATTTTCTTCTTCAATTGAATACACTCTTACTTGTCTCCGCTCCTGTTATGTCAGTGTTAATTTACTTTGTTATCTAATCTACTTGATTTTCTTATTTACTTGGTTATCGTTCGTTACTACACACGTTCTCCTTTATCGTTCCTACTGTTTGTATTTTGATTTTTTTCTGCTGTTAATATTACCTCGTTATCTTCATCGCGATATATTATTATCATAACCTATTCATTTCATTTGACCAGTAGGTGTCTTGACTGTTCCTCATCACTAGCCCACCGAGGTTAGTCCTGATACTTACTGGGCACCACCGTGGTATTTTCATACTATACTTATGTACATTTTTGTGTACAGATCCAGGTATTGATCGATAATAGTTATGCGGGTTGTCGCAGCGGAGACTCACGACAACCTGTTGCTGCGTTCGCAGGCTTCAGAGTCGCCTTCCTATTTTGTATTCATATTGTTGTACTTATTTCCATATGATTTTTTTGAAGTTGTAGCAAAATTCGGTAGAGCTTATGACTTGTGCTATCGGATTTTGGAAAGAAGGAGTAATGGAGGGAGTAATATTTATCAAGAGGCATACCTGTTATGATACCTAATAAAATTGTCTAATTATATAAAAGACTTCATGACCAACAATTGCATAAAAGTATTTTCTCTGAGTTAGCAATATTTTCTTAATCGAAAGCATTTAGAGACATAAATATTATGGCATGTTTAAGACCACAAGCTTCAAAAGTTTTATTGCCACACAAATATTATGGTTATTTAATAGTACCACATATCTCAAAATTCTTCCCTTCTTTATTAAAGTTTCTACCAAGTTAATCTGAGACAAATTTTTTTGAAATGGATGAACTAATATTTATCAAGAGGTTTACCTATAATTATACCTAATGAATCTCCCTAATCATATAAAGACTTTATGACTGATAGTTGCATAAAAGTATTTACTCTGAGTTAGCAATATTTCCTTAATAGGAAACATTTAGAGTCACATAAATATTATGACATTTTAAGACTACAAGCTTCAAAAGTTTTACAGCCACAGAAATGTTGTGGTTATTTAATAGTACCATGTATCTCAAAGTCTTCCCTCATTTATCAAAGTTCATGCTAAGTCAAACTGAGACAATCTTTTTGAAACAGAGGTAGTAATATTTATCAAGAGGTTTACCTATAATTATACCTAATAAATCTGCATAATCATGTAAAAGACTTTACGACCGGCAATTACATAAAAGTATTTACTATGAGTTAGCAATATTGCCTTAATAGGAAGCATTTAGAGTCACACAAATATTATAATATATTTAATACCACAAGTTCAAAAGTTTTACGGACACACTAATATTATGGTTATTTAATAGTGCCACATATCTCAAAAGTCTTCCATTCTTTATTAAAGTTTTTGTGAAACCAAACTAAGACAATCGTTTTGAAATAGGGGGAGTAATATTTATAAAGAGGTTTACCTATAATTATACCTAATAAATCTGCCTAATTATGTTAAAGACTTTACGACCGCCAATTGCATAAGATTATTTACTTTGAGTTAGCAATGCATCCGGCGAAACGAATGGAGAATATCATTTGCTATTTTTATTATAAATTTCACAAATGTTCTTCTTTTCTTTCTTTTTACCTATTATTGGAAATCCATATATCAAACTCTTCAATCAAAGTACTATTTTTGTCCGTGACAATATTGTTTTTAATCTATCCTGAGCTAAGTTTCATGTACAAAATGTAAAATATCAAATTTACACATAGTAACTAACCAAGTAAACTAGCAAATACAATCAAACTAATTAAGACCATTGACTCTCCTAGCAGTGAATAGCATAAATCATTAATCGCACAACAGTTGGCACACAAAAAAAAAAAAAAAAAAAATAAAACTAATATTGAATGTTCAAAGCTTCAGCTATACCGATACGTACTTATTTTCAAGCCGTAGTTTAGCACTTAAAATGGTAAAACAGACTAATTATAACCATATACTATAATCACTTATTAAGTTGACATACATCTTCTATGCGAGTTTCCTTTTTTTTTCAAAGTACATAAGTATTTTGCTCATTTGCCAATACATAAATTCGATATCTTTGCAAGTCGCTTCCCTGTACCTAAAGCTATTGAGTAGGATTAGGATCTACAGTTAACGAGTCTTACTTTCATCATTATGTAGCCATACTTTTCAAGCCTAACATTTCTTTCCGTTTTATTTTAGTTCTATCACTTTTATTGTAAAAGTAACTTCATAAAAAAGGTCGCCTCTTAGTATCTGTTTACCTCGAAAAATATGAGTAACAATTAAAGATAATTTCTTGTTTTAAAGATATGTGATATATTCTAATACCAGTGATTATACATGTAATATTAAGCTTAAGTAAGAAAAGTTGATGAACCAAATTAATGTTATTGAAGCAAAAGGAGCCTCGAGCTTGATTGTCTCAGGGACCTCGAGGACAGTTAAGAACAATAAATTATGGACAATAAAGTAAAGAGAAGAAGGCCGAAGGACAATATTGAGCACGTTAAGCAAGAAAAGCAGGGTGGAATGTTCTATTGCTGCGACTAATGTGAGATTCCCTCACGAAATGATTGGTGTCTCCTTTATATAGGAGAAGAAAATTCCAATATAATACATTCCTAATTGTAGTAAAGAATTCTATTGATACAGGTGTACAATAACCTAGTACGGACCTGTACCATTTCGTACAAATCTAATCCTTTAATTTATGCCCTAACCCACGTGTCCTTGAGAAATTTCCGCTATTTCTTGAGTGCCCTCGAGATTGTTCTGAACTCGATGTAGGTCGTGTTAGGCCTTCAATAAGCTTCCTCGAGGTGTGTGTCTTCCAACCGAGTCTGACCTCTACTTCGAGTCGCTCGGATTCGGACTCATAGCCCAATTTAAGACTTTGAAATTGGGCTCCTTGATTTTGTCCGTACACAGATAGTCCGCGCGTTTCTTAGATTGAGATGATATGAAACGATTTGGATTCCCGAATCACTTAGTGATGATGTCATCCTTATGATGCAGCGTTCGAAGTGACCAAAACGTCCCATCAACCTACTTTTCCGAAAACATTGAATGCACGCCAGCGTTGGTCGGTCACTAATGCCACCGAACCATCGCCTGCCACTCTATAAATATGAGGCATTTTCTCTAAATAAAGAACTTTACCCTTTCTTCAATCGTTTCCCATCTTCATCTCTTTCTTCAATCACTTGCTTCCTCTACCTCTTTAAGCGCTGAAAAATACCAAACTATTGCTGGAAATACCACATCCCTGTGCACCTGCATTCTTTAGCTTACAACCATGGCCAAAACTTCCAAGACGGTCCCCAAAAAGGATAAAGCATCAACTTCCTCTGCCTCATGGCTGGCCAAACTGGTGGTGCCGCCAACACTTGAGGAAATTACCCCTGGTGATTGCGCCATCAAGAAAGACTTTGGTGTTGAGAATCCTCCCGATATCGAAGGCCGATGCAAGCACATATCCCGATACATTAGCCGGATAACGAAGCAGCTCACCAAGGAAGCAAAGAAGAATTTTTGGTGGGGAGACGAGGTCGAGGATCAGATCCCGAGGCCTGATAAAAGCATAACTACCCTTAAGGAGGGATTTTTGACTGTTTACACTTACCTCTTCATACCGGGTCCCCTCGATCCAATGGTGATCGACTTCTGCAAAATATACTAAGTCACCCTCGGTCAAATACACCCTTCCTTTTGGCGTATCGTGATCATGTTGCAGTATTTTTCTGAAAAGGCCAAACTTTGTAATTCACCCTCAGCCACCTAGTTTGGTTGTATCGGCCCCATTTATTTCGAGGGCTCATCCAGTTGCAATGCCAAACAACAAAATCCTTCTTCTCCAGCACCGACGAACCCAAAGACCGAGGTTGGATGAGCCACTTTGTTAGTGTAAGAACTTCGGACATCATCCCCGAGGAAAAAATATTGTTCCCAGAGAAGTGGAACTTTAACCGTAAGTGGAGTTCGTATTTCTTGTATATATTCATATTCTTTCATGTTCCATAATACCCTTATCTTTCTTTTGGCAGCCAATATTTGGGGGCCCCTAGCGGTGCCCGACCTCGAGGATTGGGTCAGAAAGTTAGCTGCCACTTCTTCTTATGACGAGCGCAACTGGCGCAAATTAGCGAAGGGCTAGTGGGAGGTCAAGAACATCAGTAAGTGCATTTCTATACTTTCAACACTTTCCATACATTTGGCGGTATTTTTAGTTACTCACACTTGCCTATGTAGGCCTTTGAGATGCGTCCGAGATGAGACCGTCCCTTCTCGGGGAAACAACCAAGCCTTAAAATCCAAATCCCAAGAAGGATAACAAAAGAAAAGGATCTCAAAACCCGAGTACCCCCAAGATAAGAAAACCTCCACTCGAAGGCTGCAGAAAAGGTTTGCTCAAACGGGCACAGACTCAGCCCATGACTCCCTGGATGGTGAGAAAAATGATGATGATGATTCAGCGCTGGTGAATCAGACTTGGAAGCTAAATGTCAAGCCTTCCAAACTAGAAAACCCATCCCAAATAGTGAGGATGCCCGGAAAGAAGAAACGCGCAAGGCCCCTATGTCCCCCGAGATTAAGCTTGTCCTTTCGTCTTCCGCAACTATACCGGAAGGGGTAAAAATTGAGTTTCCCAATGCTAATGAGAAGACTGAAGAGCTTGGGTCCACGACAACATGTCATTCCCTTTCTTTGCCGACTTATTCGGCAGGGAGGGGGGAGGGGCAATCGAGGAATCCAACACACTTTGCATATGCTCGACCCGAATAAGGTCATTGAGGACAATCTCTTTCAGGGTTTCTATGTAGGGATCTAGGATGCCGATGACCTTAATGATGCATCCTTTACTTTTGATGAGGCTCAGTGTCTCTTTTCTCGGGTAAGGACCTGCCCTTTCTATTGCAAATTTTTCTTCCTTTCTCCTCTTTTGACTGATATGCCTCCATTTCATGCATAAGACATTGCGAAGTTTACAGCTGAGTTGAGGCAATGTGAGGCCGAACTCAAGAAGGTTTCAGGTAAAGAAAAGGCCTTGAGGCTCCTTTGTAGCCAGAAAGAAGAGGAGCTTAAGGATATTCGAACAGCATTGGCTAAAGCTAAAAAAAGTGAATCCAAGCTAGATGAGTAGGTAACAGTGATTTTAACAATGTTCGGCCTTCTTGGACCTACTTTGAAGGGTAATACTTTGATATCTCAGTTGCAGCAAAAGCTATATATGATTGGGTAGCTCCGAGGCGATATAGATCAAGTTCAGACTGATTGTCATCAGTGGAAGAAGAACATGGATCAACTTGCTCCCGAAAAGGAAGCTGTTGTGGCCCAAATGGCATAAGCTAAATCTCAGCTCTGAGGCATTGAAGCGAAGGATCTAGCTCAGGTCAGGAAAATTAAGGGGTTGGAGGCCGAGCTGCTAAAGCTCGGGCCGAAGCTGCACAAGCTAAGGCTTAACATGTACAAGATAAGGCCAAAACTGAGAAGATGAAGGTTTCGACTAATAAATCCATTGCTATATACACGAGGGAGGCTGCAACCGTTCAAGCTGAGTTGAGGGAGATCTCCGGCCGAGGGAGACAGAGCAATGAATTGGCTGGGTGCCAAGCCCGGAGGGAGACTCTCGAAGGAGAGGTAGGAGAAGCGAAGGCACATGAAACTGATACTAGGTTTCTTGTCTCCTCCGATGACAAGGATGTGGTGACTCGCTCCGAGGATGAGGAAGGTGAAGAAGATGTTTCCTGGGGAGAGCTACGCCTAAAAATAAAGCCACTCAAGATGAAGACGACACTCCCGGTGATGTGGCCCCAAAGATAGGTTAGGTTCCTTTTTTGTGCAAGGTCCCCTTACAGGCATTGTAATCTATTTTGTAAATTTCCTTAATGAACATAAAGTTTCTTTTTGCTATCTTCCTTGATTTGTGTTGACTTTTATTTTGTCCTTGTTTATGAAAAATTCTGATAATTCAAATACTAAGCTGAAGTATCGGTTTAGATTCGTAGTAAACCCTTAGGCTTTTATTTCTCAAGATCATACCTCTTAGGGTTTTAGATGATCCTCGAGTCGAACATAAACTCAATTTAGTAAAAGCTCGGGGTAATGGGATTTTTGGGTCTGAGTTGAATGAGAATGGAGTCTCGGACTCCCATAAGCTTTTGGCCCTATATCTCTTTTTAGCTGGCCCTTAGGCTCTTGTATATCAGCCCTTAGGCTCTTTTTTAGAATTGGCCCTTAGGCTCTTTAAATTGGGCTGTTTCGGCTTGTAAAATGGCTATATAATTTTTCCCTCCTTTCAGCTAAAAGACTTTGTGAAATTTTAATTCTTCCTTAGCATGTGTTTTTGTACCCGTTGGGTTTTCCGAAGGCTCGACATATCGGAACCTTATTAGTCATTTCATTTGTGTAGAAATAAATGAATACCTCTTAAGGTTTTTCCAAAGGCTAGTGTTATTGAAGCCTTTGGATTATTCGAGGGCTGACTTACTGAAGCCCTTAAATTTTTTAGCAGCTGAATTTATCGAAGCCCCTTATACTTTGCTTTTGCTGGGGGTAGCCTGACTTAACCGGTTTATTCAATATTTGAAGGCCTTTAGTTTAATAGCAGAAGTCGGACGTCGCCAAATCGCATTATTTTGGCCGTAGCCTTTATGTGACCATAGTCTTTAGTAGGGCCGCAACCTTTGGGTTTGTCACTTGAACTTGTTTCCCGATAACTTTCTGAACTTGTTCGAAAAGTTAGTCCCCGAGTATATAGCCTTTGTTTCGATGTGGTGCCTATTTAAGGTCTTATGAGTTCGAGTTTTTGATGACTCGGATGTATGATTTTTAGTGACAGTCCCCGGCTATTTCGGGGTGCTTTGGCCCTTGAGCCGCTTCCCGTAGGATTGTAAGTGTAGAGATCGTATGAGATACAAAGTATTTTTGATATAACAATAATGATTCTTTAAATAGTTGATTCATTCGTACATGTTTTGCCGTCGGGGCTTGACTATTCTATATGGACATGGTTCGTTTAACCGTTTGGACCATTACAAAGTTATCCTATTGAGGCCCCCTTAAGTATGAAATATCTTTCTAAAAAGCATTACCTCTGAGGGTGATGCCCCCCAGTATTTGAGGTTTATCTAAAAGAATCCTCGAATACTTGTTGAATGTTCCTTAGGTAGCATATAGGTATTTCCTCGTTAAAAACCTTGCCGGTAAAACCCATTTGGGATAAAACCCCATGTAAGTGAAAAAGAGTGCAATGCATGATTTCAATCCTTTGGTCTTCGAGCTGAAAGATGTCTCGATATCTCCAGTCGAACAACTACAAGGAGTTAGTTTTAAATACAAATGAAAAAGGGGAGAAGGTCATACCTCAGTAGTAATATTGCTTGAGCATCGATACATTCCAATTGTTTAGTAGCTGCTCGCCTTCCATTGTGCTAAGTTTGTAGGATCCTTTCCCTATGACCTTGAGGACATGGTACGGTCCTTCCTAATTAGGACCTAGCTTCCCTTCATTTGGGTCTCGAGTGTTGAGAGTGACTTTTCTTAGGACTAAGTCCCCAATTCTGAAATATCAAAGGTTCGTCGTTTTGTTGTAATACCTTTCGATCCTTTGATTTTGCGCAACCATTCAAATTAATGCAGCCTCACATTTTTCATCGAGTAGTTCGAGAGAAGTGTTCATAGCTTCGTGGTTTGAGTCCTGGGTGGCCTGATGAAACCTGCCTCTAGTTCCCCGACTTCGACTGGGACAAATGCTTCAGATCCGTATACTAAATAAAATGGGGTCTCCCTCGTGCTTGACTTCGAAGTTGTCGATATGCCCATAGCACCTCAGGCAATACTTCTCTCCATTTCGCTTAGCGTCATCTAACGTTTTCTTTAAGCTTCGAATGATGGTTTGGTTTGTGGACTCGGCCTTACCATTTCCACTTAGGTGGTAAGGTGCTGATAGAATACTTTTGATTTTGTGGTCCTCAAGGAATTTTGTTACTTTTCTCCCGATGAACTATTTCTGTTGTCACATGTTATTTCGGCGGGTATCCCGAACTGACATATGCGGTCCCATATGAAGTGGATGATTTCCTTTTCTCTTACCTTCTCGAAGGCCTGTTCTTCCACCCATTTTGAGAAGTAGTCATGTTTACCGTAAAAATGGTAACAATAATTAAATTTGTAAATGGGATTCTAAAAATACATGATCTATTCCCGAGCTAGTTGTTTAAAGAAGTTTATGCTAAAAACAGGGAATGTAATGATGAAATGCGAGCTAAAACGGGGCAGTGGTCAAACTGAGGGGCTTGCTGCCCTGGCTTCGGACTGGTCGATGGAGGACCTCGAGGCCAATGTCTGGGCTCGATCTCAAGCTATCGGGGGCAGTCGGGATAGGATAACAGGTAGAATATAATCAAGCAAATCTCTTTATAGTCAATACAAAGTAATAAATGAGGAACAAATATGAAAGCTATAAATATTAGAATGTCCTCGGGCCAAGGAGAACATGCAATTTATAAATAAGAGAGAGAGAGAGAGAGAGAGAGATATTATTGCACTTATGTAGAATAGCGGGAGCAACATCAGATCATTATAAAGTGGTGTGGGCTCCCTTTATATAGGAGGGGAGCACG
>MU672940.1:34443-64850 GCA_026770625.1 Nicotiana glauca
AATACAAAGTAATAAATGAGGAACAAATATGAAAGCTATAAATAGTAGAATGTCCTCGGGCCAAGGAGAACAAGCAATTTATAAATAAGAGAGAGAGAGAGAGAGATATTATTGCACTTATGTAGAATTGCGGGAGCAACATCAGATCATTATAAAGTGGTGTGGGCTCCCTTTATATAGGAGGGGAGCGCGGCTATAGTAAAACATGCATTAATTGTAAAGTGTTGAGATGGGACAACTCGACGTGACGTATCGACGTAGGTCGTTCATTTCTTCAGGTGCAAAAAGAGTTGACGCACGTTCTTGCTCTAGTTTGTCAATTTTACCATAGTCATGGCAACTACTTCGGGGTCAGCCCGGCAGGGAGCGGGGAATGCCATCCCCGGGGCTCAAGATCCGTAGGAGTTTGATCTGAAAACCATGTCTTTGATAACGGAAGAACATCTGGAGATGGTGAGGAGATAATGCGAGTGGAGCGAGGGGGTGACGCTGAAGGCGCTTTCCTCGGGCGAAAGTGTCAAGGACTCTACTGATGGGTTCTTGAGCGTATACCTATATCCATTTGGATTTGGCCCCCTTGATAGGGTTGTGCTTGATTTTTGCTTGAAGTATCGGGTTACTTTGGTGTAGGTACATCCATCGTTTTGGCGAGTGGTGCTGATGATGAGGTCCTTTGCTGAGAAGGAAGGACTTGAATTCACGCTCAGTCACCTCGTCAGGATGTATTGGCCCTTTCATCACCAATGCCTATTGACCTTGAAGTGCCGTTTGTCCATGCCCTTTGTTGCTAATGATGAAGAATATAGGGATAGAGAATGGGCCAGTTGGATTGTCTGGGTCCGAATGGCTAACATTTTCCTCGCAAAGCTTTTGCCATTTCCCGACAGATGGAATTATGCGCGTGAGTGGAGTGTCTGGCACTTTCTCGGACTATGCTTATAGCGGAAATAAGTTGAGTAATTGTGGTTTTTCCTTCTTACAGTAACTTCAAGGACGTCAAGTGAAGTTATTGATCTGCCCGGCTGGGTTCGGAGGTTGGTGACCCATTCAACTTGTGGCGGGTTGTACCCCACGTCAGATGGGAAACGAGATACTGAGGTATGCACGCATGGTGCCTTTGCCTTGGCCTTCGTACATTTAGGATCACGCTTTCCTCTTTCTTATGTACTAGTTTTGCCATTATAGGTGCCGGGTAGTTCCTTGAGATGTGTGGCGCTCTTCCAGAGAGGGGAAGGAGTTGTCAACCTCCAAGCTGAGGGATGATGGAAATAAGTGGGATTTTCACCCGCAATATGGTGGAGCTTTTCATGGGGCTCAATGGGCCATCATCACCAAGGAGAGGGCATTGTCCGAGCCTGCTGTTCCTGGAGTGTTAGATTCCTAGACGGCGACTCCTCTGGGTGAAAATGCCTTTCCCGAGGTTGGTTCTGTTGCGGCCGAAGAGGCAGGATTAATAGGAGTGCGTTCCAACTTCGAGGAATTCCATCGCCTTCTCTTCGTGGTGAGTTCAAGTGCAGTTAGTTTGTGTTCTGCGCCCTCCTTTCATTATCAGGCTTTCCTTTTGCAGGCTTGTGATAGACTTAGGTTTGAGCTGCTTCGTCAAGGAGCAAGGCTTTGGAAAGTTTTGGACGGGTCTGAGTCCCTTAGTCTTCTTAGTGAGGAGAAGGAGGTTGGGTTGCTACACTGGCGATATGAAGCGTATCGGAGCTCGAATTATAAGAGCTATTTGATAGAGCAGGTAGCCTTTCATAGTACGCGCTTTACTCTTTTTGTCCCTTAAGGTTAACCCCTTTCTCCGATATTAGCTACAGAAAAAGAGAAAGGCCTTGGAGTACCTTAAGGGAGATATCGACCGCATCAGGAATGCATGTGGCGAACTCAGGGCTCAGTTGCAAGCTCAAGCATTAGAGCAGAGAGGCACCTCGGCCAAAGTTTCTTCCCTAGAGGCTCAACTCCGTTTGGTTCGAGACAATGCTATAGTTCAAGCAGACATGATCAAGAAACTCAAACCTGATATCTCGAAGATCAAGGCCGAGATAATCGATGCCCGGGCCGAAGCAGCATTAAGCCGAAACAAGGCTGACTAGGAGATGTCGATTTGTATGAAGGACACGAATATAAGAGGGTCGACGGATATGTTTTTCAGATCACAAAGAGAGGTGCTCGAGGATATCGGTGCAAGAGGCTTCATTCTCTCGGAGGAATTGGCTCGAGCTAAAGTAGACGAGCGTGAAACTCAGTCAATTCTTGCTGATATCGCGGAGAGCGAACCTAAAATGTTGTAGCCCTTTGAGGCGGAGTGTAGATTTTTGCTATTTTTCCTACTTTTAATTTAATACTTGAATGGCATATTGGTAGATGGGGAGTGCGCCCCTTGCATATGTAAGATAAGAGAAAACTTGAAGTTTTACTTCCTTCGTATCTTTTCCCGTATTGCCTTTGACCAAGCGGGCTGGTTTCGATATTTGGCAGGATCCTCGTAGGTTCGGAGCTAATTAGGCAGGCGCGGAGGCTTTCAAGTGCGATCTTCGACATGAGCAGGCGTTGGGGCCTTCGCACTTTGCCCAGCCGTCTTTGGCTTGGTCTCTGAGTCAGGCCTTGACTCAAGCTTTACTGTCCTTCACTCTTCCGTGCCCGTACGGGCGGATAGTGTTTGTTCTCATTTCTTGCCCTTGGACATTTTCTCCTTCAGTTGAAAGATAAGGTAGATGAGCTAGAATAATTCTTGAGTGAAGTTGGCAAAGCCAGATGTGAATTCACTGAGCTGCAGACGCATGTGAATGGCCATTTTGTGTCCAAGGAGAGGGCCCAGGACGGGTCTTCTGCTCTTGAGGTGTAAATTTAGACCGCCTGTGCGAATGATTCTACTCGGGCGAATATGATCACAAGACATTCATCCGAGCTTTCAAGGGCAAAAACTGAGGTAGCGAATGTCCAAGCCGAGGTCGTGATTAATAATACCAGGAAGAGACAAAAAATGGCGACTTATTTAGAAAGCACTGTCGCTTCTAAAGCCGAGCTAAAGAAAACCCCAGATCGTGCAAATAATAGCAACGAATATGTGAGGTGCAGATCTTGGAGGGAAATCCTCGAGGAGATCTATGCCAGGGGCTTTGATCTCTCGAGGGAGATTGAGCAAGCCAAAGGTGAGGATTACGATTCCAAGTTCCTTTTGTCCGATGCTGAGGACGATGTGGAGGAGGCCACCGGGCCATAGTTGCCGAAAAAAAGGGGAATGTCTATTCTCTACCTTCTTTGTTGCGTATACAGCTTTCATTATATGTCCTAAGTTGAGATTGTTCTCAATCGCTAGTAAGTAAAAATAAGAGGGGGAACCCCACAATTTGTATCTTCTATATTTCTATCTCCTTAGAATTTTCAATTGGGTCGATTCGACCTTGTATTTGCCATTAGGCTTTTCGTGTTTCAACTTTTTTAGGTCCAGTCTCCGAGTCACGTTGTGACTCGAGCTTTAGTTGAACCTCATATTTTTCTTTCAAGTTGGCGACAATGGCTTTTACGCTGCCTGGTCGTCAGGACCTTCTGATATATGGCCCGGAGGCTTGCTAGTTAACTATTTTGGATCCAGTCTCTGAATTGTATTATGACTCGAGCTCATTTTAATCCTCAAGTTGTCAATTTTTAAGCTGGTGACAATGGCTCTTACGCTGTCTGGTCATTGAGACCTTTTACTGTGTGGACCAGAAACTTTTTAGCTGGTGACAATAGCTCTTACGCTTTTGCCCGTAGGCTTTGTTTTCCGCTCGTTAAAGTCTTTTGAAATAATTTTACCTGACCTGTCGTCGGTTCCAGAAGAACCTCGATTTTAAGTCGTTATCAATGATTTTTTGAGCACCTCGGAAGGTTCATAGCTTGTAGGCTGACTAGATCGAAGCCTTTGTGATTTGGAGCTGACATGGTCGAAGCTCGTTTTTCCCTGTTGAGGGAAGCATGTTTTAACTAGTTCTTTCCGAAGATATTCAAGGTAATGGCATGCGATATTGTTTAGCGACATTTGGGTGTTCTCGATTCACGTTAATTTGGCTGTATCAGCCATTTTTACTGCGGTCATATGTGTTTAGCTGGAGCCATTTTTGATCCCGAGTGGTAGTTTAGGCGTTTACATCAAGGGTATGCCCTTTAGGGATTCTTACAAATGTGACGTATAGCCTAAACTTCAGGATTTTTGATTTCATGGCTGTTGAGGTCTTACAGTTTTATCATGCCTGTTGAGATCTTACAGTTTTATCATGCCAGTTGAGGTTTTATAGTTTATCATGCTAATTGAGGTCTTACAGTTTGTCATGCCCATTGAGGTCTTATAGTTTGTGTTGCTATGTAGAATAGATATGGTTATGCCAAGTCTACCCACTCGGGGTCTTATTGTTTTGGGTTTTCCAGTACATGGCGATTGGTGATTGTATCTGAGTCATCGAGTTTGGCTTGAATGTCGTTATTTGTGAGCTTGGAGCTACCTCGTCAGGGCTTTATGAGTGCAGAGTTCCGATCCTAGGGTTATGCGGGTGCCGAATGACTGACGCTATGTCTCCGAGCATCTCGGGATGCATTTGGTTTAGGGGCCCTTGCCCTGATCATGTCGAAATCCCCTTTTCTGGAGTACGAGATGCTAAAAAATATTTTTTATTACTTGGCATAAACATACGTATTGCTTCATCGTTACGAGCTCGGCCTGTGCGGGTGTGGCTCCTCGGACCATTTGGTCCGATACATGATTCTCTATTGAAACTCAATCTGTCGATCCTCAATTCTTCCGAGGGGATGGCACTCTTAAAAAAAGACCATCGCTCGTTGTTCGACTATAGAAGAAAGCCTGTGATCTTGTCAAATTTTCCTCCGGGGATGTGTTGCTCCGATAATAACCTTGCTGGTTAGACCCTCTTTAGGGGTGGAGATCCGACCGAGGGGAAAGAGCGCGACGGGTTCCATCGAGGCCTTGGGATTTCCAGGTGGAGTTACAACTTCTGAATGTCTCGCCCAATTGACTGCATACAATTTAGTGAAAAAACAATAAAGGAATGAGGCAGTTCTTTCTTACCGCATGATGCGTAGGCGATGTTCCGAGATTTGATATGGCCCTACTATTTCGGGGTGTGGGCCCCAGCACAGCCCTCCACTGTGTTTTAGTCAGGCTTGGCCAGAGATGTGGTCTGCCTAACCTTTGATCCTTTTGAGGGTGGAGGTACTAATGTCGGCGATGTGCTATATGGTGGGAATTTTGCTTTGTCGCGTAGCGCTCTTTGTCGATGGTTCTAATTCTTCCCTCTATGTGGGACTTCCTTCTTTCGGCGAAGTGGGGTTGACGTTGTCTCTGGGCATTGTGCCCGCGGCCTCTGAACAAGATGTCCTTTCCTTATGCCTCCTTTGACGGTGTATGACTCGGTGTTCTAGCCCGAATTTAGACGGGCTGTATCAGGAGAATGGTCTTTCTGCTTGTCGAAATGACCATCGTTTGGGATCCGTTGAAGATTTGAGAGGTGGTCGTGCTTTGGCCTGGAGCTCCGGGCCGCACTATTAGCCTCGACCCAACAATGTTGATGTTTTGATCGAACCATCTGAATTCACGAGCACATCTTATTTGAAATAGATTAAATGAGGGAGAGGGTTATCAATGCGTTAGTGTGAGGCGAAGTCTCAGTGCTTTTTTGTTAGATGTATGGGCATTTTTACTTTCCATTTCTATGATTCCTTGGAGGGTGTTGTTGCTTCTCCACTATTGTGGCAATACGTCGCGATTCACTTGCTTTGCTCTTCCTGGTTGCCCTCCTCCCTTGGGGCTGAATTTGGGCCTGATTGCTGCGGCAATTTTTATTGAGTAGTGCAGTTGTTCTCCTCTCGAGCTGGTGGCCATTTTTTACCCTTTGGTCGTGCGCGCCATGCGATTCCCATGCCAAGTTATGGTTTCCTCGAAGTGGATTCGGTCGAATAGGTCTAAATCACTTGGTGTCCCTGGTTTCGCTTATGCTGATCACGATGTTCGTATAACAATGCTGAAGTTGTACTTTGATGGGCGAGGTGCCCCTGCTGGACATGTCTCATTGAATCTGGGTTCGTCGAAGATTCCTCGAGGATATTATCCTTGAGTTATTTCCCGCTCATTTCGGGGTGGATTACGTCTTGGGGCTTTCCTCCTATCCGTGGAGTATGGGTGGTATCTCTTTCTGTTTGGCAGTAGTCTCTTTGTTTGGAGCCCGCTTGGGTATACTGAGCTCGAGGAGGCTCCCGTATGGTTATCCATGGCCCTGATTCATGGCTGGTGCCGGGTATGGGCATCCGACCCGATCTCGACCGGGCATCTGACCAAGCTCCATCTGAAATGCCCCACAGTCATTGGGCTTGATTCGTTTAGTCGTCCTAAAATCAGGGATTCGTTCTGTCAGGGAGTGATGCGCGACTTCTCGTGGTGTTTCATTCTCCCTTTGTTCGGCCTCGGATGCCTTGGGCTTTCTTGTTACCGCTTTGATGACATCGTCGTGTGCCTATACGAAGAATATGTTGGTATAGTAAGCGAGTTTGTGAGGCCAGGTGCCAGGCTAGGATGCCACGTCGAAATTCCCGTCGAGAGTGTTTCCCCCAATCTCTTCACTAAGATGAGCTCGAACTCATCATCTTGAAAGTCGTCTCCCTTTCTTCCGCACATGTAGGCGGTGATGCGCTCGTCGGGATCCGAGGTCCTGTTGTACTTAGGGAGTTCTGGCATTCCGGACTTCTACGCAATGGGTTTCAGAACTGCCTCTTTGGGGAATGACTGTCGCATGTATTTCCACTAACCTGACTCGATCCTTTAGGCGAGATCCCCGTGCATCTTTGCTATGGTAGGGTTGGTTACCAATCTGTTGGCGGGGGGAGCTTTTCTGGCACTGTTGTGCTGGGAGTCTCCGGGTGGCTTTGCAACAGAGCAATAACCAACTGATGTGCCTGTAACATTTCAAAAATATCATGAAGACTCACTTCCTATGCTTCTTGAGCCAGGGTCTTTTGAGCTTCCTGTCGGTCGTCGTGCCGTATGCTCCCCTTGGTATGAGAAGCTTTGTTAACATGTTGTGCGTCCTACGAATTCACGTTTGCTACAATCGATCTAGGCGCGTTATCGAGATTTTGCGGTGGTGCGCCAGCGATCGGTATAGACGCACCTTTTACCCATAGTTTTTGAGGTTGTCGTTCTCGTCTCTACTTACCGAGCCATGCATTTTTACATGATCAAAGGATATTTGACAAGAAAAAGTATGAAAGATAACGTGCATTCTTGCAATGGAACCAACAAGAAAATAATCACTATTATATTTAGCCCCACGGTGGGCGCCAAACTGTTTACCGTGAAAATGGTAACAACAATTAAATTTGTAAATGAGATTCTAAAAATACGTGATCTATACCAGAGCTAGTTGTTTAAAGTAGTTGATGCTAAAAATGCGAGCTAAAATGAGGCAGTGGTCAAACCGAGGGGCTTGCTTCCTTGGCTTCGAACTGGTCGATGGAGGACCTCGAGGCCAGTGTCTAGGCTCGATCTCGAGCTATCGGGGGTAGTCAAGATGGGACAACAGTTAGAATATAATCAATAAAGGCTCTTTATAGTCAATACCAAGTAATAAATGAGGAACAAATATGAAAGATATAAATATTAGAATGGCCTCGGGCCAAGGAGAACAAGCAATTTAGAAAGAAGAGAGAAAGAGCAAGAGAGAGAGAGAGACATTATTGCACTTGTGTAGAATAGTGGGAGCAACATCAGATCATTACAAAGTGGTGCAGACTCCCTTTATCTAGGAGGGGAACCTAGCTATAGTACAACGTACATTAATTGTAAAGTGTGGAGATGGGATGACTAGATGTGACGCATCGACGTAGGCTCTACGTAGGTCGGCTCTCTCAGACTTAGCATCGTACCTTGGAAATTTCCCCTTCTACTCTAGCCTCGCCCTTCGTCTTCTTTAAATCGGGCTTCGACGAACCAAGAGGGAGGGGACTAAGTTGTGGCTCTGCGTCCTCGGGGTCTCGAGGCATTCTTCTGAAATGGCTTGATAGCAAGAAATCAAGTCCTCTGATTTTGCCGCATACAAGTCAGTCATAAATAAAATAAATCTAGCTTTACCTGGCGCCATTGGCAGGGGGTCGATGATTTCCATCCCGCATTTCATGAACGACCACGGGGATAGGACCGAATAGAGTTGTTCATCGGGTTGATGGATAATCGGTGCAAATCTTTGGCATTTATCACATTTTCGAATGAACTCCTTGGTATCATTTTCCATGCTATCCTAATAATACCCTTCTCTGATCACCTTGCGAACCAGAGAGTCTGCACCAGAATGGTTCCCATAGGTGCCCTCATGGATTTCTCGTAATACATAATCGGTGTCCTCGGGTCCCAAGCATACTGTCGGTGGTCCATAGAAGGTTCTTCTATATAACATGCCATTTTTATCTAGTGAGAATTGAGCTGCTTTGCCTCGAAGTGTTCTTGACTCCTTTTGGTCAGCAGGGAGCTTCCCATGCTTCAAATAGTTGATGTACTTATTCCTCTAATCCCATGTCAAACTTGTTGAAATAATCTCTACATGGCCTTCTTCGACCACCGACCTCGACAGTTGAACGACAGTCCCTGGGACGATATCCTCTTATTCGACCGATATTCCCAAATTTGCAAGTGCATCAACCTCGCTATTCTATTCCCGAGGTACATGTTCCAGCCTCCATTCCTTGAAGTGGTGCAATGTCATTTGAAGTTTGTCTAAGTACCTCTGCATTCAATCATCTTGAACCTCGAAGCTTTTATTTACTTGATTTACTACCAAAAGGGAGTCACACTTTGCCTCGATGACCTCTGCTCCAAGGCCCTTGGCTAGTTCAAGACCTTTAATCATGGCCTCATACTCGGCCTCATTATTAGTGAATTTTGATGTTTTGAAAGATTGCCTAATAACAATGCCCCTAGGCAGTTTCAAAATGATGTCGAGCCCGGATCTTTTCACATTCGAGGCACCATTTGTGAAGGGGGTGCAAACGCCCAACGATGTACCTGTCTTTAGCAAGAGTACCCTTTCTACTTCGTGTACGAGGGTAGGCGCGAAGTCGGCCACTAAGTGTGCAAAAATTTGAGACTTGATAGCCGTTCTAGGATGATGTTCGATATCATATCCTCCAAGTTCGATGCCCATTTGGCAAATCTACAAGATAATTCAGGCTTATACAAGTCATTTCGAAGCGGGTATGTAGTGACTACACATATAGGATGGCATTGAAAATATGGTTTTAATTTCCTTGATGCGCTTATTAATGCACGAACTAACTTTTCCAAATATGGGTACCTGGTTTCAGCATCTCCTAGGGTCCGATTCACATAATAGATAGGAAATTGCGTACCTTGCTCTTCTCGAACCAACATGCCAATTATCGCTACCTCGTACACGAATAGATACAAGTAGAGTGTTTCATCCTGATTTGGAGTATGGAGGAGGGGTGGGCTCGAGAGATACCGTTTGAACTCTACCAAGGCCTATTGGCACTGCAGAGTCCATATAAAGTTGTTCTTCTTTTTGAGTAGGTAAAAAAATTGATGGCTCCGATTTGATGACCTCGAGATAAATCTACCTAGGGCATCTACCCATCCGGATTACCATTGTACTACTTTCACATTATTCACCATGGTAATTTCCTCAATGGCTTTGATTTTATCGGGGTTGATCTCGATACCTCTATTCGATACCATGAAGCCCAAGAACTTGACTGAGACGACTCCAAAAGCACATTTCTCTGGGTTGAGCTTCATGTTGTACTATCTTAGGATGTCGAATGTCACCTGCAAATGGGCCAAATGATCCTCTCCTCGCAGGGACTTAAGTAGCATGTCATCAATATAAACTTCTATGGATTTGCCTATTTGATGTTCGAACATCTTATTAACTAGGCGTTGTTATGTGGCTCCTCCATTTTTTAGGCCGAAGGGCATTACATTATAACTATACGTACCATACTTCGTGATGAATGAAGTTTTTTCCTGGTCCTCCTGGTTCATTTGATTTTGGTTGTACACGGAGTAGGCATCGATAAAGGTAAGGATCTCATTGCCGGCCGTAGCATCGATAAAATGATCGATATTGGGTAATGGGAAAGAATCTTTAGGGCATGCTCTATTAAAATCTTTATAGTCTACACACATTCTAAGTTTGTTCCCCTTTTTAGGGAATACCACTATGCTAGCTATCCATTTGGGATTACTTCCCTGATGGATCTTATTTTGAGAAGTTTGGTTACCTCTTGTTTGATGAATGCATGCTTTACCTCAGACTGAGGTCTCCTCTTTTGCTTCACCGGATTTAATTCGGGATTGACACTTAGTGGATGGGTAGTTATCTCCGGTAGGATCCCTATCATATCTAAGTGGGACCAAGCGAAACAATCAATATTACTGATGAGAAGCTGAATGAGTTTTGTCCAGAGTTCAGGGGTTAATCCCATCCCCAGGTATACCTTTCGTTCTGGAAGATGCTCGATCAATATGGCCTGCTTGAGTTCTTCGACCATGGACTTCGTCACATCGGATTCCTAGGGGGCAACAAAGATACGGGGGTGAGGAAATCTTCTTCTTCATCCTCGGCCACCTATTCATCGAACATCTGTCCCTTGGGCTCAACCGAGGGCACGATCTGTGATTGCTATTTGGTCACTTGTTCGTTCATCTACTTTTCCGATGTGGATGGTATCAATACCGGTGCCAAGTTGTGTATTGAAAACATCTCCTTAGCTGCATGCTGCTCTCCATATACTGTTTTCACGCCATCCTTCATTGGGAACTTCGTCATCTGATGAATGGTCGATATCACCGCCCTCATGTTATGGATCCACGATCTTCCAAGTAAAGCATTATGTCTCATGTCACCTTCGATAACATGAAATGTGGTATCTTGTTTGGTTCCGACCACGTTGACTAGGAGGATGATTTCTTTTTTTTTTTGTTACACTTGCCATGTTAAATCCATTCAAGATCCAAGATGCCTGTTTGATTTGATTGAGCAGTCCGAGCTTCTCCATGACCCTTGACCTGATTATATTTGTCGAACTACCTGGATCCATGAGAACACGTTTAACTTGAACTTTATTTAAGAGGATAGAAATTACTAGAGCATCATTCTGAGGTTGAGATAAATCCTCGATGTCATCCTTGCTGAATGTGAGGGTATCCTCGGGCATATAATCCCGAGTCCGTTTCTCCCTTGTGATGGATACTTTGGTACGTTTGAATATAGGTCCCTAGGGGACGTTGACTCCACCGATGATCATGTGAATGACGTGTTGAGGTTCTTAGGTTTATTATTACTGCCTGCATCCCTCTCCCTGAAGTGATTCTTAGCCTGATCACTTAGGAATTCTTGAAGGTGGCCCTCATTGAATAACCTAGCCACTTCTTCCCTTAGCTGCCTGTAATCCTCCGTTATTTGACCATGTGTGCAGTGATACATGCACATCAAGTTCACGGTCCTTTGGGGGGATCGGTCTTGTCACGACCCAAAATCCACTAAGGGTCGTGATGGCGCCGGACACCACCGTCAGGCAAGCCAACCAAATTACTTATCTAAAATCTCGTTTTAATACTCTTGAAATCATTGATTTTCCTCCATTTTTATAAGTAAAAAGATAATCGCATCAATTCAAATTAAATGATAAACAATTAATACAAAATACTTCAAAACCATCCCAGAATCCGATGTCACAAGTGCATGAGCAATTTCTAAGAAAACCAAATAAAGTACAATAGCTGTCCAGAATACAATTGGATAGAAAATACATAAAACCATGAGAGAGACTATACTGGTTGCGGGTCATCTCGAGAAAATACAGCTCACTTAGTCTTAGTGTCAACCAAGCTGCTACGCCCACTAGGCCCACTAGTCTGTGCAATAAAAATGCACAGAAGTGTAGTATGAGTACGAAAATAATGTGTACCCAATGAGTATCCCGTCTAATCTCGAAGAAGTAGAGATGAGAGGTTGACTTTGACACTTACTAGTGATCCAATAATAATAAATAATTAATGCGAATAATAATGGATTTATTAAAAATAACAATAACTTCAAATAAATCACGAATAGGTGAAAGTTCCTTTTTATATTAGGGGTCTCTGGGTTCATAACCCATTAGTTTCCAATTATCTCAAGTCGGGGAGAGCAAATATCAATCTCAAATAATCTCAAGGCAATCAATACAAGCATGCGCAAATCATGCCGAGGCGTACGGCCCGATCCAATAGAAAATAAATTGTGCGCTCCCGAGGGTCGAACGGCGCGAACCATAGATGCATCTACTACCTCCGCTTGCGAACTATACATGCGACGGAGTCAACATAAAATAAACAATCACCTTGCTCGTGAATCATACATGCGATGCAGGTATACATAGAAAAACATGCTCTTATAGCCAATTAATAATTTATCCAAATAAAAGCCACTTCTCTTTTAACAATTTAAGAAAAGGAAGTTTAATACCTTTTTGAAATTCATTTATTGATTCGATGTGATTTAAACAATTCGAGTTGTCAATAAGTTTAGAATTAATCCAAATATAGCATCCTTTTGGGTCCTAGACTACCGGGACAATGGCATAATAGTAGCTATGCACGGACTCTCGTCACCTCATGCGTACGTATCCCCCACAAATATAAGCACTTAACCAATTAATTCACCTATGGGGACATTTCCCTCTTACAAGGTTAGAAAGGAGACTCACCTCGCCCCGAAGCCTATATTCCGATTCAAGAACGCGCTCAAACCTCCAATTGGGAGCCGAGCGATCCGAAACTATCCAAATAGGGTAACAACTAATCAATACATGCTCAAAAGTTCACATTCTAATTATTAAACCAATTTCGCAACCCTAAATGCAAGGTTCCTAAAATTCACAACCAGGCCCACGTGCCTGGATTCCGGAAATTTTTGAAGAAAGTCGTTAGCCATAACCTAAGGATCAAGAATATATGATTTTTACACCATTCCTTAGCAAATTTCGTGGTTAAATCTTACTTTTACCAAATTCTAGGTTTTTCATCTAAAGCCCTTGATTATCCCTAATTTTCACATGTTAATCTACCCATAATCTATGTATTTAACTCATGTTATGTAGAAATTACTTACCTAAAAGTGCTAGGTGAAGACCCTCTTCCAAAAGCTCCAAAAATCGCCTAAGAGGATGAAGAAAATGAGCTAAATGGTCTATGTCTCGAAATTAATAGCTTAACACAAGCCTCTGATGTCGCATTTGTGACACCAGGTTCACAAATACGAGGGTCGCAATTGCGACAAAAGCCTCATAAATGCGAAGCCTGCTCCCTCAGCCATCGTTTCATTTGCGACAAGAAGATTGCAAATGCGAAGACTCCTTTGCAAATGCGACCCCTGACTAATTTGGCCCATTTCGCAATTGCGATAAGGGTTTCGCAAATTCAAACCCTCCAGGCCTTGCAAAAGCGACCCAATCGTCGCAAATGCGAACAATCCCCCAGCTGCCCAAGTTTGCAAATGCGAACAGAATCTCGCAAATGCGATGTTGCAATTGCGCCCAATACATTGCAATTGCGATCATACCAGAACCAGCAATCCTATTTCTTAGCAAATCACTCCGAAGCTATCCCGAATCTCACCCGAGCCTCGAGGCTCCAAACCCAACACCTGCACAAGTCCAAAAAGATAACACGAACTTGCTCGAAGCCTCAAATCACCTTAAACAACGCTAAAACCATGAGTCTACCTCCAATTCAAGCTTTATGAACTTTAAAATTTCAAACTTCTACATTCGATGCCAAAACCCATCAAATTATGTCCGATTGATCTCAAATTTTGCACACAAGCCATATTCGATATTACAGACCTACTCCAACTTCTAGAATCGAATTTCGACCCCGATAACAAAAAGTCCACTTCCGGTCAAACTTTTCAAAAACCCTCAAACTTCTATCTCTAGCCAAATGACTCCAAAATGACCCACGGACCTCCGAATTCACTTCCCATCACGCTCCCAACACTAGAATCACTATACGAAGCTACTATTAAACTCGAAACCCTAAACACACATCGATAACACTAAATTCACTTCGATCAAAACTTATGAAATTTCTTCTAAAATGTTAACTTCCACAATTGGCATCAAAACGCTCCTAGGTTATCCAATCCCCGACACGAACATACACACAAGTCCGAAATCATCATACGAACCGGCTGGACCCTTCGAATACTGATTCCGAGATCGTTTACTCAAAATTTAATCTTAGCTAATTCATTCAACCTAAAACTTCTGAAATGAGAATTATCTTTCCAAATCTACTTCGAACTTCCCAAAATTCTATTCCGAACACACGTACAAGTCATAATACCTGAAATGAAGCTGCTCAGGACCATAAACTTCTGAACGGTGTGCTAGAGCTGAAAACGACCGATCAGGTTATTACATTCTCTCCCACTTAAACATACGTTCGTCCTCGAACGTGCTAAGAATTATGCTGGGGTTCTCTGAAATCACTATTTAACACCTCGAGCACCTACCCGTGCTATCGCAACTCAGTTGGGCATTTTTGCTTGATCACTCTGAAGATATACCTTTTTCACTTAAGCATATAAGCCTTAGACCCCAATTCCAACATCCGAAATTTTCTGCAAGTCCTGTTTCCAACACACGAACACCGTATCAATCACCACACGATGTACTAGAACATGACTGCATACCTTCGCTAAACTCATACCTTGTGCCGCTTTATTTACAGTACCACAATAACATTCTCTGATTAATTTAGTCGAAATTCCACGAATCTGACGCTCCCATTACACCTCATGATCTACATAGGTCTTGCTCTAACTCTTACGATACCACCAAGATGAAAGGAATGTATTGAAATTCATAACCGACTACCGAATCAACAAATCATTGGGTCTGTAGTCCTAACAAGAACCATCACCTCATTCTGAACCAAATAATGGTCTTAGCTCCTTAATATACTTCATATAGTCAGATTGCACGGATCCTAAATCCAATGATCTCGTCTCACCCAGTATGAACTGCTCAGGCAATAAGCCACCCTGGACATAATTAAAAGTCTCATATGATGCCACAATGTGCCAATAGGCTACTAATTCAAACGCGATACAATGAAAATGAACTCTGAAAAAGGAAATACAATTACCCCACTCGTGAATCATACATGCGATGCAGGCATATACTAAACAGACACCCCGCTCGTGAATTATACATGCGACGCGGGTTCACAGCTAATACGAGGTTTCCTCCAAAAAAATAGGAAGCGAAACACATAGAAACATATATATGGAACTGTACTCAACATCACAACATACCCATGGCGGCGTGCCACTCGATCCACACATAAAATTTGCATAATGAGGTACACACCGAGCAAGATTGCTCATTACAGCAAGATACCGAATATCGGTCACAAGCACGCTAAGTGCATAATACTATCCCTGGGGAGACATATAGCACCATAAGCTAACAAACTCAACTATAACTGAGGTGTGATATATGTTCTGAAACTAAAGAGCCATTTGTCTCATACAACATTATCTCTACATGGAACCTCGGCACATAGGCAATTCCTAAGCCATCTCACCACCCATACAGTGCAATGTATCATCACACGAAATATTTGACAACGAAATAACACCCTGACTACTACTCCATAAGGAGCACATTACTGAAATGAACACGTTTGGTCTGATATAAAGCCCATATTCACATTTAAATCCATCCACAAACCTCAAGCTGGTTCTATCATACTGAATCAGGCCAATAACCTTTCAAAGGGTTATAACAACTCCCCTTTTTCTCATAATTCATAAGAACAACCATCATAACCGGAGTAATCATCCACATAAACAACCATCATAACCGGAGTAATCATCCACGGTCCGCAACCCAATAAACTGAGTGCCTGTCGATGCCCCTTTTTCTCGCAAAATTAGGTTTATGACATTTGGGAGGACAACTCATTCCCTTTTGGGAATTGGGTTGTGAATTGAAGAGTCATCACCTAATGATTAAGTGAATTCGGACACTAAGAAGAACATTGATTTAGAAAACCAGAGATTGGATAAGGGCTTGAAATTATCCCGAGGGGAAGGTGTTAGGCATCCCCCGAAATCCATTAGTGTGGTTCCCGTATGTACTATAACTGTGAGTTTAGGTGCAAATAATAAGTAGACAGGTAAGAGTTACAAATATGAAGGCGGGGGGGGNAAGGCTGAAATTTAAGAGGAAGCAGTTTAAAGATTCTAAATAAACGGGTAAAAAAGGGAATTTTCATATAATTGTTACAAGTAATTGAAGTTAAAAGCAGTTAAAGAAGCTGGAGTTTGAGAAAAAGCAGTTTGAGATGCTAAATAAAATAAACAAGTAAGGGAGGGGGTCCTAAGTTTATACATAATATGGATCACCCCACACAACACCCGGTAACCGTTTATACACGTGGTGTTATCGCGTGGTCATCATATCCATATCTACCCTTTCCCACCCCGTTAAGGTGTTAAATGTGGAATGGTCTCGTTTTACTTATTGCATGCCATTACCCGTCCCTAATCCTATCAGCCCCATGAGGTATTTAGGACTACTAATCATAAAGGGAAGGGTGTGAGGTTTTTATAGTTTCAAAGGATAAAATTCTAAGGTGACAATCAAAACACATATGTAAAAAATATGGGGGAGAATCACATAACAGATAGAAAGGCTCAAATAAACCTCGTTAAAACAAAGAGAAGCGTATTGTTTTAGCATGTCTTTCACATACTGATTAGAGTCTGATTAAACTTAAGAGTTGTGGCAGACTGATCTATTACATATTTCAAATAAGAAACCCGAATCAGGCCTGCCTGCATGTTGTAGTTAATATAATCTAATTCAATTTACGAGTTTTACCTTATGGCTTGCCTAAGTGTTAGATGGAACCTATAGGCATGGTATTTACTAGTTTCAGAAAAGAAGTATACTGATTTTAAAGAAGAGGAATTTTTAATTATAGAAAACATAAATTTTGCAGATGTTAAGCATTGCTACTACTTATTTAGACTTATAAGCGAATGGTTGATTCAGATTTAGTTGATAGCTCCTATAGGAATTCTTTGTATGTGCTATTGATTTTAAAATGTTTATAGTCGAAATAAGAGTGTAGAAGTCCTATAGGCATGGTATCTAAAATGATGTTAGTCATTTAACCCTATAAATCGGTTTGCCTAGTGACAGATGATGATGCAAGATTCAATAAGTCCTATAGCCATGTTATCTATATGATATGCAGCATTTGGAAATGACTTATATACATGTTCTATATATAATGAAGAAATGGAGAACCTATAGACATGGTTTCTACATGAAATACAAAAGCTATAAACATAGTTTCTATATGCAGAACCTATAGACATCGTATCTATATAATGCAGAATCCTATAGACATGGTATCTATATGAAATACAGAAATGAAAGTTGAAAGCACGATATAAGTGCAGAAGTATAATAATTCCCTATGAACATGATATCTACCCCTTTGCATGGATGATTGACCCTCCCCTTTTCACTAATAGCCCCCAATAGTTATTAGATCCTAGAATGAATAAGAAAAAAAGGTAAAATTACATCAGAAAGCAAAAAAATTAACAACCAAGGAGAGCCTGATTTAGACTTCCTGTCTGAAGCATGAAGGAAAACAATCTCCAAAGATCAGATTCCAAAGCCTTTCTCTTATTTGGGATGTGTCAGAGTTCCCTAAGAGTCTCAAATGGACTCTGGGCAGTGGTCACACCCAAATATATTGCAGAATTGAATCATAGTGCAGTGAGAAAAGCCAGCCCTCAAATCTCCAAGTTTAGAGGGAACTCAAGGTCAGAAGGCAAGGCTCATAGGAGGGGGGTAGAACTTAGAAGCTAAGAGAGTGTAAGTACAAAGAGGGGGTTCTGGGAAAAGCCAAGGATAGGCTAGTGGTCATACCTAGCAGTTGGAACTGATGGCACACCCCACCAGCCTATAAGGCCACATTGTTTGGAAGTCAGGATCCCCATAAGGGATCAAGTCCAAACATGAGCAAAAAATTGCATGTTGCCATGTCTTAACTCAAAGCACATAGAGGGTAAAAGGGGTGTAGGGATTCACAGTAGAAACGGATGCAGAGAGAATAGCATGCATATTTAACACTTAACTCCACATAGACAGTAAATTGGACATAGATGTAAAGACTGAAAATAAACATAGTTGGATGAGGCAGAAACCCAAACTAGAACATACCAGTTTCATGGAAAACAAGAAAAAACAAGCAGTAGTCTTGTAGAGCCAAGGTGCAAGCAAGTAGTCAGAACACCGTGTTTTAGAAGAGAAATATGATATTGTAAGTGTCTCAAGTGTGTAAGTTGTGTAAAAGTGCTGAACCGAAAGTTGTGTAATTGAAAAATGTCCTGGTGAGAAAGGAGTCGTGCCCTTTTATAGTGTAGAAGGCAAGCATAATAAGGTAGGAGAATAGTTTGAAAATCAGTTGTCAATCAATTACACAAATTTTCCCTTTAACTAATGGATTCAGATTTCAAATGGTAAAACTAATTAAGGAACTAAATTAATTAAACAGTTTGTGTAAGGTATTATAATAGGGATAAATACATAAAGGTTTATTTAAGGACAAGGTCTTGACAACACACGAGTTGTGCAAATAAGAAAAGGAAATCAATTAACAGCTAGTAAATCACATGGTTTGAATTTTGGTATAAATGAATCCAGTCAAAAAAAGTGAAGAAAGGTTTCTACTTAAGGAAAATCATTAACAATCAATCAAACCTAAAAAAAGGATTATGAATCAATGATAGGTTGGAAAACCTTTTCGGAAGAAAGAACTCATCACACATATAAAAGCATACAGCCACGCTTAAACACGAAAAAATGTGTCATGCTATTTAATCGAAGATTTTAAAAGTTCAAAGTCATAAACAATGAAGTTCAAACTTAGTTCATAGACTCAGAATGAGACTGAAAGAGTCAAGGGTTCCAAAATAGAACCCTAGTTTAAACGTATGACCAAACCTCGATAGAACTCCAAATTCTAGGGTTTCCAACTCGAGTCAAGCACAGGGATGAGGAGGCAACAAGATCAAAGATTTCTTTTCAGAATTCTCATGAGAAGCCAAGCAAATACAATAGAAGGTTCGAAGCATAATGAGAGTAGAAGAAACAGTAGAGGAAAACATGTTTAAACGGGTCTTAAAACAAGGTAAAATAGAAGTGAAACAGTATACACTTAAGAACTTGATAGAGAAATACACTAGAAGAACACAAGAACATCAGAACAATATAGCAAAAGAACATATAGTAAAACACAATGGGATAAATATGTGAGAGCATGGTATAGAAATATAGTAGAAGAAAGAACAGTGCACAATAGAAGAACATGCAACATAAGAACACAGTAGAAGAACATGTGTGGTAGAAAAGAAAACATAAAAACATACTATAGACAAATACACACAAAGAAAAGAAAAGGAAAAGTCAGAGAAACATTTTAAGCTTTTCAGAAAATCCTAAATCGGAAAGAAGCAATTTTTGAAAGAAAAATCAGGGAAAATGTTTGAAAACCTAAGTAGAGCACAGATATGTAACAAATCTATGAAAAAAACAAAAAAAATCTGGAATAGCTAGGGTTTCATAGGAACCCTAAAACAAGAAAGGCTTGGAAGAAGGTCCGATCTGAGTCAGATGAGTCAGTACCAGGCTCAAAATACCATAGTGTGCCGGAGCTGGGCCGCTGATGGCCATAGAACCTCAAATCAATGAAGATCTGAATGGACCCCATCGAGGTCAAACCTCGAAACTTCGAAGACAAGGTGTTTAAGAGCAGAGGTAGAAGGCCATCCATGGCCTGAGAGGCCATGGATTCCGGTGAGTTTGAGGTAAGAGATGGGGAGAGAGGCTAGGGTTTTGAGGGAGTTCGAGAGTAGAGGGAATTCAGAGGGGGCTGAGAGAAGAGAATGAGTTAGGGTTAGGGGTGTGGGCGGATTAAAAAATGTAAGGAACGATTGTGGTCGTTGATCAAAATGACCAACGGCCTGGATTAAAAGAAAGGGTCAGGTGGGTTGGATAAATGTGTCTGGGTTTGGGTTAGATTGAAATTGGGACATTCCATTTGGGATTTGAAATTGGATTAATTGGGGCGATCAATTTGGATATAATTGAAATGCAAATGAGGCTATCTGATAAATAGCCACTTTTCCCTTTTAAATTTATAAAAAATAGTAAAAATGATTTTTTAAACAAATTAAAGGTACTATATTAATTAATAATATATAATAAATAAATTAAAAATACTGTAATAAATTATATAATTATAAAATACTGTTATTTCTTAAATAGGCTAAAATCGCAATTATATGCAATTTAGCTTTTAAAATACCAAATAAATTTGTAAAAAATATATAAAAATTACCCTAGCTATATTTTGGTATAAATATGAGAATAAAATAAGTTATTCACCAAAAATGATAATTTTGGAAATAATTATTGGTTTTTGTACTGCTAAAATGGGCAATAAATTGATTTAAAAATTAGAAAAAATACTAAAATACTTGGACGCACTTATATATGCATACATATGCTATTTTGAAAGTATTTTGTATATAAAAAATATACAGGGAAAAATTGTGTATCAACAACTGCCCTCTTTACCCGGGAAGGATGAAAGAGTTGTCGGATAAAGACATGATGGCCAATTTTGACCGAGTGAAGTGATTTGAAGAATTTTCTAGTTCCTGAGATGCCTACATATCCCTGGTCTTACAGGAATCAGGCCATATGTAGTTCATGATCCGTCGGTGGAGTATGCCGATGGAGATCTTTCAAGAACGGACAGGATATTTAGGTTGGGATGGGTGGTGAAAAGTCTAATAGGGGTGCGGGAACCGGAGAGGGATTGCTCCTGCAGAGATGGTCGTTGCTTGCCGGTTTACCTGCAGATATGCAATACATGCATATATTGTGCATAAACTTAAACATGATGTAATTTCCCGTCGGGCCATGAATCATGTCCTTCGACGGTTAGGATGATGTCCACAGACCATGATGTCCTAGGCCATGAAGCATATAATAAAGGATTTGTAGGATATGAAATGATGCCCTCAGGCTATGATAATGATGCCTCCGAGATATGGTGCCCTTGAATAATGATATGCAAGAGATAAAAGGTGGTCCTCAGGCCATGTCATGGCGTTCTCGGGCTATGCGAATGGTGCCTTCAAACAATGACGCCTTTGGATAGTTTGGGATCCTTCAGCCCATGTAATGCGATAGGTGGTGATCTTTCAGCCCATGAGAGCGTAAATGAAGTGGCGACATTTACACCGATGCAAGACAGAAATAAAGGTGGCGATATTTCAGCCGATGCAAGACATAAATAAAAGTGGTGATATTTCAGCTGATGCAAGACATAAATAAAGGTGGTGATCTTTCAGCCGATGCATGACATGAATAAAGGTGACGATATTCCAGTCGATGCAAGACATAAATGAAAGTGGCAATATTTCAGCTGATGCAAGACGTAAATAAAACTGGCGATATTTCAGCCAATGCAAGATGTAAATAAAACTGGCGATATTTCAGCCGATGCAAGACGTAAATAAAGGTGCCGATATTTCAGCCGATGTAAGACATAAATAAAATTAGCAATATTTCAGTCGATGCAAGACGTAAATAAAAGTGGCGATATTTCAGCCATGCAAATGGTGGTAGAGCTTAACCTCGAAAGGCAGAATGATAGCCTTATGCAACGCAGAGAATGCAGATGGAGACAGAGCTTAGTCCCGGAAGGCAGAATGATAGCCTTATGCAAGGTAGAGAATGCAGATGGAGACAGAGCTTAGTCTCGGAATGCAGAATGATAGCTTTATGCAATGTAGAGAATGCAGATGGAGACAGAGCTTAGTCTCGAAAGGCAGAATGATAGCCTTATGCAATGCAAAGAATGCATATAGAGACAGAGCTTAGTCTTGGAAGGCATAATGGCCTTATGCAATGCAGAGAATGCAGATTGAGGCAGAGCTTAGTCTCGAAAGATAGAATGATAGCCTTATGCAATGCAGAGAATGCAGATGGAGACAGAGCTTAGCCTCGGAAGGCAGAATGATAGCCTTATGCAATGCCGAGTATAAGAAGCGAATACTAATAGAGTTTCTTAGCTGATAACTGATTGCGATATTGTGGTTGCTGGGGATATTGTGCAAAGATAGTGACCGTGAATAGGTGCGGTGGTTCTAAGGGTTGTATTCCTAAAAAGTATGACTTGTATAAATATATTTGATGATTTTGCGACTTGGGTACCTGCATCTAAAGAGAAATTGTGAGTTTTGCAATGGGGAAAGGTTAGTTCGTATCCTCGCTGACTTTGCTCGGCCTACTCAGCTCGAATTTGGCGATACTATGTGTATCTTTGGGGTAACGTTTCTAAACAGAGCAATTTTTGTTACAAACATGCATGATTTAGTAAAAATATAGCAGAAATACGTAGTTACGAATAGTTTTCTTTAGATGCACCAACGACTGAGACGTGGTCCAAGACATTGCAACTTCTCTTGTTACAGAATTTTGATGGTCCTCCTCAAAATTCTTTCCCAGTTTGCTAGGTTGTCGCTTCTGACGGCTGCTAACAATAAATGGATAAAATCAACTTCGGAATTTTAAGGGTCCTTCTCAAAATTTTGCCCTAGTTTCCAACTGCGGGGGGAAATGAAAATTTTATTGAATTGTGACCGAACCCATAAGGTTTCCTATGTATTCCCTATTAAACATGAATCAGGTCAGGTAGTTTAAATTATATCATATAGGAAAATATAAGATTACACATAGTAGCGCTTGACAACATCTTAATTGATAGGTTTTGGCCAAACTTCTCCGTTCATTTCTGCAAGTATGAGGGATCCTCCTGTCAGAACCCGGTGAACCATGTATGGACCCTGCCAATTGGGAAAGAATTTCCCTTTGGCTTCATCTTGATGTGGAAAGATATTCTTTAATACCAGCTGCCCCGGTGTGAATTGTCTCGGCTTGACTCTCTTGTTGAAGGCTCTGGACATTCTGTTCCGATAAAGTTGACCATGGAAAAATGCATTCATTCTTTTCCCGTCTATAAGAGCTAGTTGTTCGTAGCGATGCTTCACCTATTCTACATCGTCGAGCTCAGCTTCTTGTAAGATCCTCAAGGAAGGAATTTCTACTTCGGTGGGAATGATAACTTTTCTACTCTTTGGACTGACCCGTTGAGATCTCGGTAGTCGACATAGACTCTAACCTTCCCGTCCTTTTTCGGTACTAGCAGAATGTTGGCTAACCATGTTGAATACTCTACTACCCTGAGAACCTTAGCTTTGACCTACTTAGTGACTTCTTCCTTGATTTTCAAACTCATATCTGGCTTGAACTTTCTGAGTTTCTGTTTTACTGGCGGACAGGCTGGATCGGTTGGAAATTTGTGAGCCACAATAGATGTGCTCAGCCCAGTCATGTCATCGTACGACCAGGCGAATATGTCCTCATAATCTCTTAGAAAATCTGTATACTCTTCCTTGTCTGATGGTGACAAATGAACGTTGATTCGTGTTTCTTTGACATTTTCTGCATCTCCCAGGTTAACGATTTCAGTCTCGTCCAAGTTGGACTTAGGCCTATTTTTGAAATTCTTAACTTCCTTAACAATCTCTTCTAGTATATCATCTTCCTCTAAATCTATGTCTGTTTGTTGCGTTGTTGTTTTGTTGCATGTCATAGTCATTGCTTCATCAAGATAAGTAATAGTAATGCTATATAAGTAAAGTAATGAGAAAAAATAATAAGAGTAAGATTTATAAGGAAATTGAAATGCTTTGATAAATTCCATAAATGTTTTTGAACAATTGGAGCTCTTTCTTGAAAAAAATAAAATGCAAAAGGAAAGTAAATTGTAAAATAAAATAGTGCACGGTGCTTGTTCAGCCTTGCTACCCCGAGGCACGCGGGGCTCTGGTTGTTATGACGGACCAGTTATTGAGGCATGCTCCTCTTTTTACCGCCTGTATGGAAGGGCCTTCATCTCCCTCCTTCTCGAGAATGACACAACAATCCATATCATCGTCTTCTAGGAACAGATTCCTCATTGTTGCTATGACTTCTTCTTCTTCTTCTGACCCATACCTCGACCGGTTAGAAGGTCTTCTCCAATTGGGGTATCGGCTGCTCCAATGGATAGCAAGGACCGCACCAGGGTGGTGACCATTCATTGAATTCTTTCCAGGTATACTCATATCCCAATCTGAAGGTGGTGCCGTGTTTCTTGAGCTTGATGGGCTTAGTGATTCCTTGGAGATTCTTGCCAAGTCCCTTGCCAGGTTCATACCCGCTCTAGTTCAATATGCTTTAAATTTTGTTATCCCACCACTTATACTTATCGACGGCGTTGATTCGTTCAATATGGTGGTAAGTTTCTCTACCTACCTTTCTTCTTCCTCCGATTGTCGAGATGGTCTGGCGACTGTATATGGGATTGCTATTGTCGCCGTGAATGATCACCTCTTGGTGATTCCACTAAAACTTCACTGCCTGATGTAGTGTTGATGCCACGGCCCCAGCGGCATGAATCCATGGTCGTCCCAACAATAAATTGTAAGACGCCGGCACGTCTATTACTTAAAAGTCAACATCAAACCAAGTAGGTCCCATTTGCAAACATAAGCTAATCTCTTCAATTGTAGACCTTTGAGAATCGTCGAAAGCTTTAACATTGATGGCCCCATCATTGATTTCATGAAACCCCTTTCCCAATGTCCTGAGTGTTACCAATGGACAAATGTTGAGACTGGACCCCCCATCGACCAGGATCCTAGTGATAAAATAATCTTCGCACAACACGGTGATGTGCAACGCCTTTTTGTGACTCAATCCCTCCGGTGGCAGCTCATTTTCATGAAAAGTGATTTTGTGACTTTCCAATACCTGGCCTACCATGTTTGCCATTTCTCCTCCAGTGATGTTGCTTGGTACATATGCCCACTCAGCACTCTTAACAAGGCATTCTTGTGCGCATCAGAACTATGTAGCAAAGCAAGGATAGAAATCTGCGCCGATGTTTTGTCCAACTAATTAATGATTGAGTAATCCTTCTCTTGTATCTTTATCCAGAGATCATCGGGCCCAGTTTCAGTGATGGCTTGTCGACCAGAGGTCTGCTTACTTGACTCAGCCAAGTGTTCTGGGGTATAAACCTTGCCGGTTCTTGTCATGCCCAATGCTGTATTTGCTTCCCCGAACTTGGCTTTCCCTTTCCTTCTTTACTCGGCAGTGTAGTCCCATGGTATGGCTTTTGTGTGGAATGATGTTATGGCTATCATTGCTACTGGAATGGGAAACCTGGCCTTAGGCGGGTAATATAACAACTTTAAATGATACAAGCGCCTTCAGGGACCAAACTTGACCTCAATTGGTGTTGAAGTCTTTGCAGCGGATGGCATTTCAAACTCAAGTGGTATGGACATGTTCACCTCGGCGTCTCCAGAATGCTGAATGTGGACTACAATCATATTAAGGGTGACTGTTGGTTTCTTTGGATCATCATCTTCTGTGATCAAACCGATTAATCCCTTGGGATCCCAATCATCCTCTATTTCAATCATGTGAACACCTCCACCCTTGTGGTCTAGTAGAGGGTTATTGCATACATTCGGAGCAGGCTCTTTTGTCACAATGATCTTGTTGTCAATCAAAGCCTGGATCTTATCCTTCAGGGAGCGACATTCATCAGTGGTATGCCCCTTCGTGCCAGAATGGTGTGCACAGGTTTTATTTGGGTTGACCCATTGGGAACGGTTTTCAGGGGTTACAGCAGGGATAGAGGTGACATATCCAGCAACTTTGAGCCTTTCGTACAGCTGGTCAATTGGTTTGGCAAGGTCGGTATACTACTTGGGAGGTCTGCGGTTGAACTTTGGTCGAGGTGTAGAAAAGTTTTGATGAGTGGGAGATGATTGATAGCAGCATGGTTGAATGTTGTAAGCTTGTAGATGTGTGCGGTCTTGGAATATCTAGGTGAAGCAGGTTGGTATATAGGAGGTGATTGGTAAGTAGGTGGTGGAGTTTGGTAGGAAAGTGAGGGTATTTGGTAATTTTGAGTGGGTTGAAGTGGAGGCATTGGAAAAGTTTGGTATTTGACAGGTGATTTGGTTCTCTATGCAACTATTACGGTGCCTACATCCCTATTCTTGGACGTACCACCAGTCTGTAGAGCCTTATTGGTAGCTTGCAAGGCTTCCAAGTTCGTAAACATACCACTTTTGATACCTTCCTCGATCCTTTCTCCTAGCTTGATGGTGTCAAAAAATTTATGATTCTCGATCAGCATTAGTCTTTCATAGTATTGCGGATCCTGAGCCCGGACGAAAAACTTGTTCATTTGTTCTTCCTCTAAAGCAGTTCAGAACTTAGCAGCATCTGATCTCTAACGAGTGGCATACTCGCGGAATGTTTCTGCGGGTTTCTTCTTTAAATTCTAAATATAAAACACATCCGGTGCATTTTTCGTATTGAACCTGAATCTATCCATGAAGTCGGATGCCATACTCACCCAGTTTGTCCACTTCTTCGGGTCTTGGCTAATGTACCAAGACAGAGCATCTCCTTTCATGCTCCTCCTGAAAAGTTTCATTCGAGCCCTTTCGTCCTTCCCTACTCCGACCAGCTTATCGTAGTATGTTCTCAAATGAACTCAGGGATCCCCTGTGCCATCAAACATCTCGAACTTAGGAGGTTTGTACCCCTCAGAAAGTTCGACATCTGGTTATATGCAGAGGTCTTCGTAGTTCAACCTCTCAATCCCTTTGCTTCCTTCGATGCCCTGAATTCGTCCAGTCAGTTTCTTGAGTTCTTCTGCCACGTTCTTGATAAGTGAGTCTTTATCATCAGACTCAAATGTGCTTGAGATGGGTTAATATAGTTTGGTATGGTTTCCATATTGATGGGGGTGTTATGGTGAGTATGGAGAGGGTCACTTGCGGAGTTCAAAGTTTCTCGGATGAGCAGTGGGTTATTGTTGGAAGTGTGGTAAGTATTGCAGTAATGGTGAGGAGTGGGATGGTTTTATGGTTTCGGGATATTTTGTGGAGGTGTGGGGTTCTGAGCGTTTGGGAAACTGATATCTAGGGTGGTGAGGGAAAATGATAAGCTTGCCAAGTTCCGAACTTTGTCCAATTCCTCCTGAAATTTCAACAGTTTTTCCTCGAGTTGGGATGCACTTTCTTTGGAGGCCTGAGTACCCTGAGTGATTTCTACTCGTTCAACCGAGTTTTCCTTTCTGATGTTGCTCAAATCTTCCATCTTTCCCTTGTTCCTGTTTCTGACGGGACTGCGTGGAGGAGTGGATAAAAGCAAAAACAAAAGGTAACACGTCAGTAAGGACGATAAGAAAAGATGTTGCGATATTTAAACACATAGTGCAGGAATGTAAATCGTGTCCTAATTTGAGATCCTTATTGTACCCGAGGTAGGCCTAGCGACAAATTGATTTGGAGAACTTATAATGCTAAATGCCTCATCTTATTGATAAAAAATAAGACGAATACCAAAATGACACTAAATAACAGGAAATAAAATGTCACTAATGGCCATTGGACTTATCACATTCATAAACGGAAAGGTAAATTCCTATATATTTTTTCCCAGACTCGGCATATATAGCTCCATCGAACATCTGCATCAGCTCACGAAGTCCTAGCAGCAAGTAGGCTCTGGCCAGGCATCCACTCTCCTTTCCTTTAGCATTCTGGCAGTCCTCGATCCTTTTAATGAATTTCCTTTCCAGTTCCACTAAACCCCTCTCTAAGTATCCCAATTGCATGTTGGCGCTGACAGCCATGTCTTTCCATTCTCCAATGAGCTTTTGGTGGGCTTCTTGAATTTCACGGTGCTCACTTTCACATTCCCGAATCCTTTTGCGTAGTTGGTTGTACTTGACCTGTGCTTCAGCCTTTTCATCGATGATCCTGTGACCTCAACCAAATCTAGGTTGACCCAGGCCATTATGATTATCTTCTAACTAGCTCGGATAGTATGGAGTATAATCGACATTGTACCTATCTGGCTCAATAGCGTCCCTTCCCATGACTATTTTTTGCAGTGCCACATATACTAAGCTTGACACTTGTAATGGTTATCATCATCTTGAGATTTGGCTCGGAAGTGACTCATCTTGTCGACCCTTAGTATAACCTGCTTCCTTCCAGCCCGCCTCATAACTCAGAGAGGGACATAAGGGTAAGTTCCTCTTAAACTGATAAGTATCAGAAATAGTGCATCCCCGAATCCGGCAATGAATTCATCTGTATGGAACCATTCGAACATCCATTGTGCTTGGTCCTCTTTCAGATTTTAAAACAATTCTACCCATCATTTGGCATCTTCCGGCTGAGCGAACATGTTGGGCATGTAGTTCATCCTCCTTGGCTGATGTAAGACTATATGATCGTCCCAGTCCCTATGCTAAATCTCCTGTTGGTATTCACCTTTTTGGAGGTTCTCCATAAGATAGAGTTGGAGTAGCAAGTTGCAACCCTCCAAGTGTTTGGCTCCCTCTTGACATTTATCTAAAGCTCGGTATATTACTACAATATTCATGGGCACTATGCTAAATGGTTACCCCCGCCAATCCCTCAATTAAAGTTTTGGTGACCATGCTAGCCTGGTATGGATCCTAGCTTTCTTCATTTAAAATACTATCATCCCCAAGGAGCAGAACATAAAGACAAAGACCCTTCGGTGGATGTGCCCCCGTGATGTGAGGGTGAACTCATCATTATAAGTACGGTAAGATTTGTTGTGACCGTACCTCTCGTGCAAATAATCATAGGGAATGTACTGCCCCTTCAAGCAGGTTAAGTCTTGATTCTTCTTTAGACCCATCATCTTGAGAAAACCTCTACCCTTGCGGTTTTCCATCATTAACAAACCCGGAGTTTCCAACGCTATTCCAGCCAGTCCTCCTATTCCCTCAAGCAAGGGTGTCATCTCAATGTCTCCTAAGCGGAACACAAACCTATCATAATCCCAGAATTGAGTGGCAGCTTCTATGATGTTTTTGTTGGGTTAAATTTCCAAGAGAGAAGGTAGGTTTCCTAGATATTTCCTGACAAGAGCCTTGTAACGACCCGACCGGTTGTTTTGAGTTCTAGCACTCCGTTCAACAGTCGAAGGCCATGAACAGCTTCATTTCAGGTATTAGGACTTATGCGCGTGGTCGGAATTAAATTTCAAGAAGTCCAGAGTTGATTTGGGAAGAGAATTCTCATTTGAGAAGCTTAAAGTTGAAAGAATGAACTAGTATTGGATTTTTGAGTAAACAACCTCAGAATTGGTATCCGAAGGTTCCAGCAGGTTCGTATGATGATTTCGGACTTGGGCGTAGGCTCGGATTGGGTTTTGGATAACCCAGGAGTGTTTTGGCGCCTATTGTGGAAGTTAGCATTTTAGAAGAAATTTCATAAGTTTGGTTTGAAGTGCATATCGGTGTTATCAAAGTCCGTTTAGAATTCTGAGACTGTGAATAGCTCCGTATAGTTATTCTGGAGTTGGGGGCGCGATCGGAAGTTAATTCGGAGGTCCGTAGACCAATTTGAAGCCATTTGGCTAAAGATAGAAATTTGAAGGTTTTGAAGAGTTTGACCGGGGGGTTGACTTTTTGATATCGGGGTCGGAATCAAATTACAGAAGTTGGAGTAGATACATAATGTCAAATATGACTTGTGTGCAAAATTTGAAGTCAATCGCACGTGAGTTGATAGGTTTCGGCATCGGAAATAGAAGTTGGAAATCTTAAAGTTCATAAACTTGAATTTGGGGTGTAATTCGTGATTTTAGCGTTGTTTGATGTGATTTGAAGCCTCGAGCAAGTCCGGAATGTGTTTTGGGATTGGTTGGTATGTTTGGTTGGGGTCCCGGGGGCCTCGGGTGGATTCCGGGTGGCTAACGGATCAAAAATGAAATTTGGAAGAGGGCTGAAGGACCTAGTTGCTGGTATTTTCGCTTCTGCGGTTGGTTGACCGCAGAAGCGGTACCGCAGAAGCGAGTAGGGAGCTGCAGATTCGGATTTTGGTCCAAGACTTGAGGACCGCAGATGCGGTCTAATTTTCGCAGAACCGGAACCGCATCTGCGGAAGGGGGCATCGCAGAAGCGGATTTGAGGACCCTGGGGAAAGAGCGCAGATGCGGTCAAGGCTTTACAAAAGCGGAACCGCATCTGCGGTGATATGATCGCAGAAGCGGAATGGTGGCTTAGCCAGGGGAGCCGCAGAAGCGGCCTTATGACCGCAAAAGCGGAGCCGCTTAAGCGGCTATATTTCCGCAAAAGCGGAAATTACAGAAGG